>CM030866.1:813676-946176 GCA_018105865.1 Metaphire vulgaris | reverse complement strand
ATTATCGTTAATATTGAACGCAGGTTGACCTGAAGCATTCACAACAGGAGACCAGTGGTTCCGACCGTATCAAGTACGGAATCGACCTGAAGGACTTCTACGACAGCGTCGAGTGGGACCTGCTAGAGGTTCCGGCGAGAAAGAACAGCAAGTTCTACCCGTGCTGTTCCGAACCGTACCCGGACATAACGTTCAACATCACCATCCGCAGGAAGACGCTCTTCCACACCGTCAACCTCATCATCCCGTGCGTCGCCATCTCCTTCCTCACCGTCATCGTCTTCCATCTGCCGTCGGACAGTGGAGAGAAGATCGCCCTTTCCATATCCATCCTCCTCTCCCTCACCGTCTTCTTCCTCCTCCTCGCCGAGATCATTCCACCGACTTCCCTGGTCGTGCCCCTGATCGGCAAGTACCTCCTCTTCACGATGGTCCTTGTGACGCTCTCGATCATCGTAACCGTCGTCGTGCTGAACGTTCACTTCCGGTCCCCGACGACGCACACGATGTCGCCGTGGGTCCGGCGGGCGTTCCTCGGTCTTCTACCGCGCCTGCTCTTCATGCGCCGGCCGCACATCGACCGCGACCTGGCGCCGCGGGTCATAGTCCGGACTTCGAACGGCGTCGAACTGCGCGAGCTTTACGTCGACCGGCCCGGCGTAGGAGCGACGTCTCGCCGTCCGTCGGCGAGACCCTCTCCGCCGCCTCCGTCGACCGCCGGCGGGAGACGGTCGGCGGAGGGATGGCGGCGCGGGGATGAGTTCGGGACAGGCACCGAACGACGCCGCCGCCGCCGCCGCCGCTGCTGCTGCTGTTGCTGCTGCTGCGTCGTCCTCGCATCGGTATTCGAACTACGCGAATAATATCGGTCGCCGAGGAGGAGGAGGAGGGTACGTCGGGGCGAGAGGAGAAGGGACGGGAGCGACAGGGGTGGGGCCTGAGGATCTAGACGCGACGCTGGGCTTCTTGGGGTCGAACAGCTTTTCACCCGAGGTCATCAAGGCCATCGAAGGGGTCAAGTTCATCGCCGAACATCTGAAGAAGGAAGACGAAGCGAGATACGTGAGTATATCTGCAGGACTCTAAGTTACCCCTTCTATCGATCATATTCTACATTAATTTTCTTGTCCTTGAATAAGACAGGTCACAAATACGTGGTTTTAAGCTTGTTCTAAATATTGGTAGTGAATTTTCAGTGCGCACTTCATCGTCGTCGTCGTCGTCGTCATCATCATCATCATCATCATCATCATCATCATCATCATCATCATCATCATCATCATCATCATCATTTTCATCATCATAACGGAAATAATTTGAAATGTCCCAGTTTCTCGTATACGCCAGATTTTAACTTCTCAAGCCCGAAGACGAAACTTTTCGACGGTCAGCCGGGCTAAGGGGCCAGGGCCATTCCCAGATTTTTTATTTTACCAGTAACTTACAGTAAAACTTCGTTATATAACCGAGTCCGTTATGACGAAGTTCAACTGCATTTTCACTGGACGCAAGCTGCATTAGTTCTCTTGACATTTAGGGGTAAAAATCTAGGATCATCGAAATTCTTTGCAAGTGACCGTCTCTAAGATTTCTCTGGAGACAGATCCGTCTAATCTGGATGCGTTCGTATGCGTTGCTGCGTCACGCGTTCAATCATGCTTCATCATCATTTGGATTTAGCATTGGCATCTTCGATCGCTTCATTAATTGTCTTGTCCTGACCACGCTCTGTCACTTGTCATGATTTCTGTTATCCGATCGTCTTTCTCCTCAACAAAGTCTTAAACTCCTCTTTCTATATGTCTTTAATTATTATGAAATAATATATAACCACATATATAACCACATACACACACGCACGCACACACACATATATCCATTGTTCATTCATTTTTTTCAATGTCTTATTTTCAGCCTATAGGCCTACCCGGTTTTTATTACTTATGGCCTGGATTTTTAAGCTAAGAAATATATATTCTGTCCCGCCGTCGACAGTCATAAAGAATTTGGCCTTTCTGAAAATTCAATTTCTAGTTTTATTCGTTTACTGTTAAGTGTTGTTAATAGCGATTAATGATGCTTATACTTTGCCATTTAAATAATCCAGGAATATGGTCTTTTAATTTGCATCTAATACTATTGATGAAAATTGTATTTGTTTTTCCTTATTCGACTATTTTCCTTAATTAATAATTTATTACTTGATCTTGTTACTATACTTAAACACTATATGCCTATGTCAATATGTTTGTATTATTAAGGTTTTTAATGAGTTGAGTTGGAAATAGACTTCTTTCGTTATTATCATTCATCATTAATTACATTAATTACATTACAATTACATTAATACATTAATACATTACAATTACATTAATTGAATATATCCACCCTGTGTGTATGCTTAGATAAAAGAGGATTGGAAGTACATAGCCCTGGTGCTGGATCGCCTATTTCTGTGGATATTTACCACCGCCTGTGTTGTCGGAACGTTTGGGATAATCCTGCAGGCTCCTGCCATCTACGACAGTCGAAAACCGTTAACAGAAATCATAAACCGAACAACGCGAATGTAGGCTAAACGAAAAAGACTTTATTCCCACCATTTGAAGCACCGATCGATGGAGAAAAAGACGTTTGCAAATACTATTAATTTTCTTACTTCGTCTATGGCAGGGTACATGTCAGGAAATAAAATCATCCGTTGTAAGAAGAATGCACGTGATATTTAGAATTTCCGAATAATAAACCATGCACACAAAAGAGATCTATCTCTAAACACTGAAAAATATTTCTTTAAAGAAGAATATTTTAAAATGAATCCGATGATATATTTGACATCATGAAGGCGATTTGGTCTTGGAACTTTTCAACGTTGTTTCAGTCTTCTTGATCAATAGCTAGTTCAGTGTCGTAGCCACGGGGTTTGGGGTTAAACCCCCCCTTGGGCGGCGGAAATTTTTTTGATGTATTCCCATGCAATTTTTCTTTTTTGAGGCGATTTTTGAGGTGAAACCCCCTTGGCGGTTATCGAGGAAAATTTTTTTCAAAACCCCCTTTCCGGAAATCCTGGCTACGCCACTGAGCTAGTTCATGCCATTACGTTGTCAATATCTGAAAAAACAGTGCACCAAATGAGTAATTTAATTCTTAAATAATTAAAAACTTAATTCATGTTGAGAGATTCCGTTTGAACAACCTTCTTATGTCATTCCTTAGTCTAGGCGTGCAAACATAAACGTACACTTCTATTTGGCCTTCATTAGGTTCGCTTTTCCCTATCCACACTTTTTGAGAGGCCACCTTAGGGAAAGGGAAGGAATAGGGTTGGGACCCCACTTTTTCGTCCAAGTTTACTCTAATGGGTGCATTGTTTGCATGGTCGCATTTAAATTATTGTTTAGTAAAAAAGTAAAACTAAAAAGGCTTTGCGAGGCTGCATGCCTATATATGCGCCTTTAGGTTTAACTATAGACGTTTGAATACCAGCCATTAAAACTGCATCTTCTATGCAATGCCAAATAGCCTTTTAATTAAACCAGTCGCTTAAATAAGACACTTTGGAAGAAACAAGGCGAACGCTGTAAAGCTGAACAACGAAGGTAAATAGAAGCTGTATGGGACAGGAAGTAACTAAACAGATTCCGTGGGCGCAGCCAGTATATACGTGAATGTAAATGAAGGAAAGCCTGATACTGGGTTAAATGGTTCCGCGAAAGCTGTGGGCCGACTGCAGCCAATGTATGGCTCGCTTCGGTTGGAAAATTTAAGAGAGGAGGAAACACACTGGATGTGTTTGCTCGTCGTCATTGCCCGGGGAATGAGGCTCAGGAAGTCGTAGGCGGAGTAGTTTTGGAGACGTCGGTAATAGTTTAGTGAAGTGCGTTCGTCAGGAACATAGCTCGCTGGCCGCTGTTACGGTAAGGAGAAAGAGTAAGAGGGACAGACAGACAGACAGAGACAGATAGATTGACAGAGAGGCAGACAGACAGAGACAGAGACAGACAGACAGACAGAGACCGGCAGAGACCGGCAGAAGCAGAGAAAGAGAAGACAGACAGAGACAAAGGGAGAGTAAAGACAAAGAGGCAGAGAGACACACAGAGAGGCAGAGAGGCAGAGACAGACAGATAGAGAGACAAAGAGAGAGAGAGAGAGAGAGAGAGAGAGAGAGAGAGAGAGAGAGAAACAGAAAGACAAAGACAGATACATACAGAGTCAGAGACAGAGAGAGACAAAGAGAGATATACTGTAGAGACAGAGAGAGAGAGAGAGAGAGACAGCGAAAGATGGAGACAAAGACAGACAGAAAGAGAAACAGAAAGAGAAACAGAGGCGAAGGACAGAAGCATATTCAGAAAGAAGAAGACATTGAAGGCTTCTGTTGGTCTCTCTCTCTCTCTCTCTCTCTCTCTCTCTCTCTCTCTCTCTCTCTCTCTCTCTCATATTTTATCACCTTCGAAGTGTTTTGTTATTCTGCCGATCTCTATATCACATTCAGGACACTGGTGCGAGAGGAATTCTAAATTTCCTTCAAATCCATTTTTCACAGCGACCCGCCTTTCTGACTGCAAGATTAAAATTTAACCCACACCCCTCGAAAAGAGACACACATAACCTATAGGTTAACAGGTAGACAGGAAGCGTCAGAGACAGAGACAGAGAGAGAGAGAGAGAGAGAGAGAGAGAGAGAGAGAGAGTGCTTATATGTAAAGTGCTAGAGAATTCATGTAAGAGAGAAGGAGAAAGATGGAAACGGGTATGGGGAAGAAACTGGAAAGCATATTTCTGGTCGAAGGAGAGGAAGGTGAGGTTTAGTTATAGTGTTAGAGAGTGAACATCTGTCTTCCTGTCTAACTTCATAGAAATTCCTGACGCGTCGGTAACACATACATGAACGGCGAAAAACATCAAAGACAAGGAACAAGAACGAAGACAAGATGTGGCGGGAGAGGAGGAGCAGTAAGCCCGAGACGATATATCGAGTACTTTCAGTACCGCATATGGTAATGAGTACGCTGTCGGGAAGTACTGATGACGCGATATATATATATATATATATATATATATATATATTATCGTCTGCGAAAAGCTCGTTTCAGTAATGTTGGCGTACAGTCGGTGAGGCGTTCTGCAGAAGCCAAGCATGGACCATCTTCCCACCGCACCGCAAGTCTTGAGCGTCACTACCTTAGTAATTCTGATCACTTTTGCTACCTTACTAAGAGAGTCCCGGAGCCGTCAGTATTTTTTTCAATTATTATCGCGCCACATTTCATGTTTGAATACCTTTGATAGCGTAGACAAGCCAGAACGCGCACTACTGGTCCACGCCAATATAACTTCATATTCAGCTAGGAACGCAAAAGTTCATAGACAAACGGAACTGTGGAAAAATCGCTGACGTCAGTTGCTATCAGAGGCGTCTGCATCATTGTGATAATGTCCGAGAGGGAAATCTTGACTGCATGGTCGCCGAAGACGCTCTAAGTTAACTCTCATGCACCGGAAATGAATAGAAACAGTCAATGTATTCTGTATTCTGACGGCATTCGTGTCTAGAGGAGGTCTTTCCTCTAATTAGAACCACATATAGGCCTACGTCTGCATTTCTGCCGTCTGCCTGTCTGTCTGTCTGCCTATCTCTCTCTGTGTGTGTCTCTCTGTCTCTCTGTCCGTCTGTCTGCGTAATTATCTTGCTCTTAACGTCATCACCGCAAATTTTCCAGCCTGGGGAACACGGGCGCGTAACAGACTCTCAATCGTTTTCATAATAATAATAATAATAATAATAATAATAATAATAATAATAATAATAATAATAATAATAATAATACCCAGCACATTATACACCGTGGGCCAAATAAAACTAGACGTTTTACTTTGGGCAGTAACTCTGTCGAGTGTTTTGCTTCGTAAAATGCAGTTGCTAGTATACGGTAACATATTCGCTGAGCATGTGTTGGAAATTCCCTCAAACACATCGCTGTCGAGTTTTTTTAATACATGAAGCGTCGTCAAAATTCGACAAACCTAATGCCAACATAGAGAACGGGTTTGTTTTTTGTGGCTCACGGTGTATACTGCACACTAAGTGTGAAAAATAAATGCTTAGCAATGTTTAAAGTCACTTAAACTATACATAATATTTCAAAGACAGTGCTGCTCTTTGAAATGTCGCTTATTTTAATTCCTGTGCAGTTTTTTTGCCCACAATATATATACACTATATACACATATATACACTATATACACACACACACATATACACTTATATATGTATACATGGTGGCGCAAAAAGCCGGACTATATTAAATGCAAACCTAAATGTGCCTAGTCCGGTTTTTTGCGCCACCCTGTATATATATACATATATATATATATACATACACATATATATATATTATGTTGCAGACGGCGTTCTTACCGCGACTGGTCGGCGCAGACGAAGAAGTCACGTGACCGGTAGATCTACGCCATTCACTCGAGCGACTGCCTTATTATCTCTAACGCCGCCTTCAGTTTCCGAGATAAGAAAGAGTCCGAGATAGCTGCAGCAGAGGGCAGTCGCTCATCCGCCGCGCAGATGAGGCCGCTGTAGCCCGGGTAGGAGCCGGGAAACGAAGTCCGATGAAGGAGTAGGAGTAGGAGGTCCGTGTATGCCTGCCTGTTTGCCTCTCTGTCTCTCTTGTCCGCGTAACTTTGCCGGCGTCGGGTTTCTTCCGGAAGCGATTGTTTGGTATTGTTGTTGTTGTTGTTGTTATTGTTGTTGTTGTTGTTGTTGTTGTGCTTCGTTACGTAATTTATAAAGAAAGTCACCGCGGCAAAACTTCACTTCTCCGAGAACGAGTTATCGGCAAGCAGAGAGCAACAGTCTGGATCCGAGTAGAGTCGGTTATAGAGCGCCGGCGGGGGCAGACCAGGTGCCCCTACGTGTGTGTGTGTGTGTGTGTGTGTGTCGGTGCGGTCGTCTTAGCCCTTAGAGAGAGACTCCGTCCGGTCAATCGCCCCTCCGATGATACCGCCGACGACACCGATGTCGTCGGGAACTGCCCTGTTCGGCGGCAACACCAGCCGAAGTCCAAACACGACGACGACGACGACGACGACGACGACGACCGCCCTCAAGACAAGACGGGCTTCGAGCGACATTCCGGAGATACGCATCGCCGTTGTTGGAACCCTCGGAGTGGGAAAATCAGGCGAGTCTCTTACGCCTACATTTACCTATTTATTTGCTCATTCATTCATTCGTTCTTATGTCTACGGTTTTTGTTCGAGGGGGCTGTCCATTAATTACGTCAACAATTTTTGGACATTTGTTGACCAACTCTCCCTTTTCAACAACTGTCAACTTTCAGTGGTTCTCCCTAAAATTATGTCAAAAAACCCCTAAGATCAGTGACCGGTCCCCCTAAAAAGTTTTAAGGGCTATTATGTTTTGTGTGGTGACCGTCCCGCATTTTTGCTCATCAAATATCAAAATGATTACTTTTTGCTTGTCAGACTTTTCCTCGTTGTAATAAATAATATTCCATGAAATTTCCTATTGTTTTTGTTATTTGCCAAAAGCGAAATTGTTGACGTCCACTTTTCTTGACCCCGATCGTGGAATTTGCGCAAAACCGTTGAAAATATTTTATTGGGGGGGGGGTAGCATGAGCGAAGAGAATACGTAAAAGTAAAGTTCGAAGTGCTTGATATGGCGACATTTTTGCTCGTCTTTTTTCTTCCGAAAATGTTGATGTGCCCCCCCCCCCCTTATTCCGGAATCCTGGCTACGCCAATGCAACGAACAAGAGTCATCACTTACATGCATCTATTAACAATTAATTAACTTAGTTGTTTGCCTGGTTCGACCTTGGGTTGGTATCTTTGGCAATATATTATGCTGGCGTATATACTTCAATCAAACATCAGTCGCCGAAATGGCGCCGGTGCTGAAAAATAAATTCCACTGACGCCGCGAAAAACCACCGGTCGACGTCTATTCGAATTATTCCAGCGATAACTTAAAGTCTACAAGTAAATAATTAATAGAAGGGTACGATAAGTACACAGGCTTCTTATCTGGGCTTATCTCTAGTCGAACCGTGTCGCAGTTCTGCTGCTGATCTCGGTTTGGCCTTCGTTCGGGCGCCCCTCTGTCCCACTCCCAACGATAACGATTCTCCGGGATCCCGGATGTCTGCATACCTGGACTCATTCGATTACTCTTAAATTGAAATGTTTAACTTTCACTATTGGTTTTCAGAAATACACGAAAACGACGAGAAATAGACCATCAAATAACAGAATAATAGCAACTTAAGAAACAATATTACTACTACTACTACTACTACTACTACTACTACTACTACTACTACTACTACTACTACTACTACTGCTGCTGCTGCTACCACTGCTGCTACTGCTGCTGCTGCTGCTGCTACTGCTGCTGCTGCTGCTGCTGCTACCACCACCACCACCACTGCTGCTGCTGCTGCTGCTGCTGCTGCTGCTGCTGCTGCTGCTGCTGCTGCACCACCTGCTGCTGCTGCTGCTGCTGCTGCTGCACCACTGCTGCTGCTGCTGCTGCTGCTGCTGCCACCACTGCTGCTGCTGCTGCTGCTGCTGCACCACCACCACCACCACCACTGCCACCACCACTGCTGTTGCACCACCACCACCACCACTGCCACCACCACTACCACTACCACTACCACCACTGCTGCTACTACTACTACTACTACTACTACTACTACTACTACCACATCTTGTATTGGCGCAGTCTTATGTAGCCTTCTATCGATTGGTTTTCAGCTATGGTGGTGAAATACATAACGAAACGGTTCATCATGGAGTACGACCCACTTCTGGGTGAGTTTTTCTTCCAAATACCCGTTTAAACAAACGATACTATTTTATCTACGGGTTACGTTTGCGCCCATGTGAAAAGTGATGCGTATTCTAAACGAATGTTCTAGGTCTTCTATAGGTCCTCCATGTTCTAAGATGAACCTCTCTAAAGACTGGCAAGAAGCCAAATCCGATGGCGTTTTTATTTCAAGTTCATTCGGTCCCTATACAATACAAATAACCCATTGGCATACTAAATGATCTTACAACTGCACATAATCTTTGTACATTTATTGACTACCGTCAATTTTGCAGAATTGAGTACTGTCAAATCCAGATTTCTGATCACGCGGCCATTGTACAATGATGTTTTGTTGCTTCTGATTTTTCAAAAAATCATACCTCGTGCTCCATGAACAGAGATATGAGAGAAATTCAGACAAATGGTTTTTAAGACAGACGGATTGGCATTTTAACCCCTTAACTGGGCAACTATTTGTAACTCAATGTAAAATGGACGAGCGTCACTCGGGGCACCCAGTTAAGGGGTTAACGATAAGACTGCTGGAATTCCAACAAGACAGCATCGAAAAACATATCCACGTTAAATTTAAACAGACCTGTGTGGACGTTACAGCTAAAACTGCTTCACTGAGCGTTAATACGAGCAGTGGCGTACCCAGGATTTCCGGAATGGGGGGGGGGTTGGTTTTGATCATAACCAACAACCAACTTCGAAATATTTGACAAGCAAAAAATGCCACCTTACATCTTTACATTCTGTAGCGCTCAAGGGGGAGGGGGTTGACCCCAAACCGCGCGTACGAAAATAAAAATGTATGGAAACATAAAAAAATTTCGTCAGCAGCAAGAGGGGTTTGACCCTCAAGAGCTCCCCTTGGCTACGCCACTGAATACGAGACGAGCATTTACCCAACCACAAGGGAAATTTTGCTACTGTATCCTTTTTCTGTGGACGGATGGTAGAGTATATTTGGCAAAGAATTCTGCTTGCCAATGGGCGTAACGTTGGCGTCGAAACGTATTTGTTTATCGGAGCGACGCGTGATTAGCCATTGACTCGCCTTCCACGCGCAATGGAATTTTCTCCTCTTTCATCCGTTCTTGAAATAAAGAAAGAGGAGAGAATCCACGCAGGCTAATATCCTAGTCTGGTCTTTCCCTATCTGAGTTTATTTGCCGTTGTTGTTGTTCTGTGATTGCACGACTGCAGAGGGCGTCTACTCCAAATCGGAGTCACTGGACGGTCGTGACGTGATGATCAAACTCATGGACACGAGCGATTCGGTAAGAATCATTCCATTTACAAAAGGAAAGATAAATATACACAGTGGAACGGATCAGGGACGTCGGAACGAATGTTCAGCAGGGGACAGGGTTTAATCTAGACTCTGGACTCCGGGGTGGAAACTGACAAGGCCGGGGGGAGTCAGCTGGGCGGGGGCTGCTGTTATGTTTTCTCCCGGAAACGGCCTAGATTAAACCCTGGCAGGGGGTGAAGATTTTCTCAAGATAAAAGTTGCAACAAAGAGGAAAATGGAGAGAATTATTTGTGTCTGAAAAAACCTGACGAGCAAAAAATAGGTCGTCCCTCTTTCTTCTATTTCAAAATCCTCACAAGCAAATTTTTTTTCAAAAACAGCCTTATCTTACAGGGTGTGCACCCCTGCACCCCCTGCACTCACACTTCCTACTGGCCTGGAACGGATTAACTATCGACTGGACCGGTCTATAGTTGCCTAGAACGAGTGCATTAAGGTATGGGGTCCAATGGGGGCCGTGAATTCAATAGGGGGACACGGGTCCCCTCCCCGAGCCCCCATATGGAGTTGCCTCTGCACCGCCGTCACCCCACCCCACCCCCACCCCCACCTCCAAACACTTGCTATGGAGACCAATTGCGGCATATCTGTGACGTCATCCGGACTGATTAAACGTCTGTGGAATTGGAAATTAAGCGTGGTCGGCGCCGACGGAAGAAGAGTGAGTGGGTGGTTGTAAGTAAGTGACTAGGAGAAATCCGTCTCGGCTTATTCGCGTGTTCCGGTGAAATTCCAGGCCGAGTGATGGTGATGGTGGTGGTGGTGATGATGATTCAGCGGATAGAGTTTTCGTCTTTCTCTCCGATCGATTGGGCGCCGCTTGTGAGAAAACTCGGAGCGACGATCGCACACTGTTATTCGGAGTATGCGAAGGTGGGAAGGACGAAGGAGACAGACAAAAACAGACAGATTGAGACACAGACAGAGAGGCAAACAGAACAACGGAGACAGTGACAAACAGACAGAAACAGGGACAGAGACAGGCAGGCAGGTAGGCAGATAGATATATATATATATATATATATATATATATATATATATAGAGAGAGAGAGAGAGAGAGAGAGAGAGAGAGAGAGAGAGAGAGAGGCAGGCATAGGCCACCACCTGCAACCACCTGAGATGCCCTGTAATCCAGATAAGCGACATTAATGGATTATGCTTGATTTGATTCTGATCGGTCGATAGTCGACATGCTGTGTCTCATTCTTCCTGGGTTTATTTCAAATGATGTAAAAGACTGCAGAAAAACCCAGAGGCGTAATGGTCCTGTGGCGTGGGAGATTACATATATACTGGACACATTGAACGTATATTATGTGCCCGTGGCAAACTTTACGTTGTTTTCTGGACCACCTACATCTAACCTATTACCCATCGTTGTTTTTATTATTATTATTATTATTATTATTATTATTATTATTATTATTATTATTATTGTTATTATTAAAGTAACGAGTGGTATTAAAACGGGACGTTTCATTTCAAAATTGCACGGTACTGTATAGGGTTATTTTCTGCTTACGTTAATTAATGCCTAGAACAATACTGTAGAGATCTTTCGTCGACTTGGTTCTCAAGAATGCTTTACGATGTTTGCCATAGAAATACGCCGAATTCCCCGAATACTTTCTCGAGCGTTGCCCTCTTCGTCTGGCAAACGTAGACAGATAGATCGCCCGCCGTACGTCGGTACCGATGATGGACTGATGGATGGGTGCCTTGTGTTTACAGGAAGAGAAAAGCGCCGACAGATACCTGAAGTGGGCGAATGCCTTCGTAGTCGTCTTCTCCATTACCTGTCGGGAGAGCTTTGACGATGCCGCCGCCTACCTTGAAACGATCGCCAGGTACCAGCAGGAATCGGGCAAAGAGTTTCGGTTACGTTGGTCGGGAACAAGTCGGACTTGGAGCGGTACCGGTAAAAGAAGGCCTGCTTCCTGTTTCTGAATCAGCTTACATTTCACCAGTTGTTCACACTTTTGGCATTGTAGAAGAGGGTAGCGTTGTTATATATATATATATATATATATATATATATATATATATATATATATATATATCGAGTCGTGAGTGACCAGGACAACGAGAAATGACAGCATCAACTTTTCATGTGCCTAACTTCGGAGATTTGCCCACCCCCCAATATTCTAAATGGATCGACGCCTTTGACAACGCCTTTGACACCGACGACTTCCTATGAACTGGCGGGCCATATGCTGCCCGCGGGGCCGTGGTTTGCGAACCTCTGTCACAAACCATTCAAATCAAGTTATCTTAAGCTTACAGGAAATGCCTCGGTGTATAGCCTACCTGAAGCGGTGCTCTGTGGTGCATACTTTGGTCTGTAGTCTGTGCGAGATCGCAATCAGACAAATCAGTTAATAAGATCACAAATAAAGGAAAAATCAACATTACAAAACCCAGCGTAAAATTTTAAAAGCATATGTTATCCAGTGCACAGATGGGTATTAACATTAACGGTGAGATAATAAAGGAGAGGCAAGAGAAGAGAGCTGTTTCTCTGTATTAAAATCCTGCCTTCCAATAGGCCTAGAGGCCTACACGAAAAAATTATCAATCAACGAAGACAATTGAGTCTTAGAGTAGTGCACTATGCTATGTATTACAAACATTTATCAATCTGATAGCAGCAATGGCGGCTCCAGGATTTGGCAAGTGGGGGGAGGGGCGTTGGGGTGACAACTTCTAATCATGGGGGCCAACCATTTGTTGTTATGTATGTAGCATTAAGTAAAGGGTCCCAACAGGAGGGTCACTGGGAGGCCAGGCACTCAATAAGGGGGCACGGACCCCCGGGCACCACCCCTGTGGAGCCGCCACTGGATAGCAGCATTAGAATAATAATAATAATAATAATAATAATATTATTATTATTATTATTATTATTATTATTATTATTATTATTATTATTATTATTATTATTATTATTATTATTATTATTTAAAGTGGTTTAGGAGGCTAAGTAAGCCTGTGTGAAGACCACTGTAGTAACTCCTCCACATTCAATAACCTAGTTTTCCGAGATAGCCTTTGAATCCGTTCACTGTTTCAACTTTCACTCCCACCTCATCCAAACTGTTCCATTTGTCCACAACTCTTGCACGAAAAACATTTCTTTCTGTGTCCCACTCTCTGCTTAAACAAACTGTATTGTAGCTGTATTTGCATCGTATTGTACTGTATTGTATTGTATGCGGCGTTTAAGAACCGTCAGCAGATCGACGGCAGAGGAGCTGGCGTCGCAGTTCGACTGCCTCTACCAGGAGACGTCTGCGGCCGAAGACCTGGACTCGGTCGTCGCCGTCTTCCGCGACACGGCGAGGGACGGTCTCCGATCGCGCGACCTCCAGGTCTCAATGCAATCTCTTTTCATATCGGAGGACCGGTCACCGCTGATGCAGCAGCAGCAGCAGCAGCAGCAGCTGACGGGGGGTCACTTCAACCTGCCGGCGACGGGGACCGGCGGGGGCGGTCATTCACCGGTCGGAGGGAGCAAGCGTCCGGGTAATCCGTCGGCGGCGAAGACCGCCGCCGCCGCCGCCGCCGCCGCCAAGGAGGCGCAGAAGGACTCTGACAGGAAGGACGACGCCAAGCTGGCACACCATCGAAGACCGGCCGCTTCCTTCCGGATCTTCAACAAGAGCTTCAAGATATTCAACTGATGCACGGGCGCAGTTGCAGTGATCATGGGCGTAGATCACGGGGGAAGGGAACTGCGGGGAACGCCCCCCACCCACCCCCCACCCACGCAAAAAATTAGTTAAGGGGTATATAGTGTCATTTATCTCCCATGTTTTGTGCTTCTTTGCTTAAAATTTCTACTCAGCCCTTTGGTTTACTTTATGCACGACTACGTCGTTTAACCCCTTAACCGTGTATTTAACTGTAACTCAATGTAAAATGGACGGATATATCCGGGGTCCCCAGTTAAGGGGTTAAGTCAGATGCGGGGAGGGAGGGTCGCCCGCTCGTCACCTGCAACCCAAAACTACGCCCACGTATAGGGTTAATACTGAAGATCATTGATTTTTACACCTTGTGGATAAGTTCACCTTATGAGAACCTGGCAACTGGAATTGCCAGTCAATTAACTAATTAATTAATTATAATCGACTAAATAATTATAATTAATTATGATTATTTAATTATAGTTATTTAACTATAATTAGGCCTATATACAAGTATAGCCTAATCATCTAAGGATAAATAATTATAGTTAATTATTTTTTAATTCTAGTTAATTATAATTAGTTAAATATAATAAATTACTTATAATTAACTAATTAATTCGCGCATAACTGTTTGAAGTCATATCATATCGTTCAGTTAGTTTCCTGTCATCGTGTTTTGTATACAGTACATTAAGTCGTGGCCTGTGATACATTGCTAGCATTGCCTGACAGATTTGTTTGCGTTGAAGCTATTCGGCGATCCATGGCAGGGCCTGGGTACGACATGCACATGCACAGAGGCGGTTCCACACGGGGGCCGGGAAGGGGGGACCCGTGCCCCCTATTTAATGCCTGCCCCCGTACTTTAGTGCACTCATTCTGAGCAACTAGACTAGTCCTGGTTTATGAAAATTAGTTGGTCCCGATCAGGGATATTTTCACACCCACTCCCAATTTGAGACCGACACCCCCAACTTCAGCTATTGGGTGATCTTTTATGGCAGGGGCCCCCAGAATTAACCGACACCCAAATTGATAATCCCAGAAATAGTCCTGGCCCCGATGCTTTGAAGTTGCCACCCCAAAGCCCCCCTCCCCCACTTGCCAAATCCTGGAGCCGCCACTGGGCATGCACGGCAGCAGTGAACGTTTAGATATTGATTTCTGGTGTCTTCTTTTTCGAAATATTCATTGTTGATTGAAAAACTGTCGACTTCACCGGATACGAAGATCTTATTTGGATCGAATAATTACAAGTTAGAGCGAAGTCTAGGCCTCTACCACGATTTATTAATGCCATAATCTGGAAAAGTTCCAGATGCGTAGCGACGGGGGGTATATCGGTATATATACCCCCCGCCCCCAAATAAAATCAGACTACCCTAAAATTTTTAATGTGTTGTTTAAGATTTTAAAAGCTTTTAAGATTTACACCCCCCCCCAAATCACACTATACCTCCCCCAAATCAAATTCCTGGCTACGCCCCTGAACAGTTCATGTTACTCGACATCGGTGGACGCATATTTTGTCTCGTGTCAAACAATAAAAGACGATTTTCAAACATGAACATAACTCCAAAATTGGTGAAATAGTGCATTGTTCAATAACGTGCAACTCTTAATCAATCACAGCTTTGTGGACAACGCAGATAGCAAACACAAATTTCATCACATTTCACAATGACAGCAGCATCAGTCTAAATCAAAAACATGTGCAACAACGTCGCCTCTATCACACCGTAACACCGTAAAGTATCGCATCGCACCAATTGAATTTGACGGGTCAACATAGTGTAGAGGATTATATATATCTTTTTACATCTACTTCTCTGTGATGATTTCAAGGTTAAGCGTAACAGAAAAGTATAACTGAACACAATTAATATTGTCTACAAATGATTTCTTGTCCACCGTGCTTGCATTCTTGATAATAACCTGCATCATCATTACAGTTAACTTATTAGCTTGTCAATGAAACTCTGCAGAGCTGCGTCATCTTTTAATCCGACAAACTTCTCGATAACCTTTCCATTTTTCATACCAATGACGGTCGGCACAGCTTCCACCTACAGTATAAATAAAAAATGTAATACTTCACGCCATTACGTAATTACAGAGCTTCAACAGCTCTAGACCAGAGGTGACGAACCTTTTGTTACAGGGGGGGGGGAGATTATCATTTTTGATCAACATTCCGAGGGCCGCATGTTTTTGTTACCATTTGTACATTATTTTCAGCAGACATTATGATAGTGGTACAGTATCAGATGTTTAATGAATAATTGATTGATCAATAGAATAATTGATTGAACACCTCTTCCATAAAACGTGACAATAACTTGCATCTAGCATGGCATTTGTGCAGAATGCGATCGTATAGTTTCGCAAAGAATTTACAAAGAGGTAAAATGAAAGTGCTGGTAAAAACGCCTACCCCATGATTAACAGCGAGATCAGTCATCTCATCGATGTCGATTTTAGCCAGGATCACTTTACCGTTCTTTCCAGCGACGAGCGATTCTAGTCGAGGACCGAGCAACTTACAAGGGCCACACCAACTGGAAAGAAAAATCAAAAATTTGACGAAATAATGCAACAGATCAACATTGATGCCTTGGACAGCCACTGGGGTCACGCCATTACCCGATTGTTAATGCACATCAAGTCATTCACAAAGTGATGAACTGTACGTTTGGGGCAATTAACAATTTGGCCAAGGTTGCTATGCAGTGACTTGGGTCAGATTCCAACCCACTACCCTCCGGTTGCACGTTAAAAATCCTACCACTACTCCACCACATCCACTACTCTACCATATCCACTACTCCACCACATCCACTACTCCACCACATCCACTACTCCACCACATCCACTACTCTACCATATCCACTATTCTATGTATAAATCAAATGACACTGAAATTGGCAGATCACGTCCTATAGCCAATGAAACTGTTGCTATGGAACTCCATTCATTGAAGTTAAAGGCAACTCAAAAGCATTTTGTTGAAACTTAAACTATGATTTTCCAGTCCTGGTCACAAAACAAAAGCAACATGAATTCTAAAATGGCATGGTCATTGTGGCAGCATCTTTTGTCCAAGGTATAAACTTGAGATGAACGATCCATAGCATGATCAAAAACCTTAGGAAAAAAGTAAACAACCTTACAAGACAGGAATACTGTGGCTTAGAACAGCAGTTAGACTCACATTGTCATTCACTAATTGAAGAATTTTAAGTGTGGGAAAACAGCAGTAGCAGTGGTGGCAGTAGTAGTGGTGGCAGTGGCAGTAGTGGTGGCAGTGGCAGTAGTGGTGGCAGTGGCAGTAGTGGTGGTAGAAAAAGTAAAATGACAAGTTAATATGCGACATAGTATACCTAGCTATTATCTGACATAGTACATAGTACTAGGATTATTTTATCTTAAATTCTTGTAGTAATTAAATGACATTTCAAATTTGCATGCATTTCTACAAAATGTAACACACAAAACACTGTAACCTTACAACCTAAACCTGACCCTAACCGATGCTGAACCAAAAACTTGAACCTGACCTAGTTTATAAAGGATTAAGTTATGTAATTTCTTTAAGTACGATTCAACTGCAGGTGAACTGCAAGTAATCGTGGTGAATTGAAAAACAGGTACCAATTAATTGGTTAATTTATTAAGATTAATTAATCAATTAAGATTCATTCAACGTACGTAGCAAAGAAGTCCACCACAACCGGAGTCGAATTCTCTAGCACTCTTTTATTGAAATCGTCTTCATCCTGTATGCTGATGATGTGTTCGTTCTTACAAGCTAGAGATGTTTGAAAGCCTTTTGTTGCAGTGAACGGCACTGAATTGTTTAGCGAAATCACGTTTGGTGAAATGTTTCTTTGCATAACACAGGTCTGACCAATCTTGCACTGGATCCTCACCAGTGAACCTAGGATGCCTCGAAGTGCCATTCTGTATGTCCAGCTGTCTCTGTGATATCTAGCAAACAAAATATATAAAATACAAAGAAACGCCGCAGTTTTATAAATGGCAAATGAACTGCGAATTTGAAATATAGCCATTAGGGCTGGGCCAAATAGGGTTTTGAACTATTCGGACAGATATAAATAGTCGGGTTCACTATTCGACGAATACCAAATACGAACAGTCCACACGATACCCCTCCCACTGCAAGTTGCCACATTGCTGTCAGCAATAGTGTTAAGCGCTACTATTATAACTAATAAACAAGTGGTTCAATTAGTATAATCGACCACGAAACGGACAGAATTACTGGTATTCTTTTAGCACACGTGATATCAGTAAAGCTGGTCAACAGAAACAAGCATATTCATCGGCACTTGAATTTACGAAGCTGAAGAATGAGTCTTTAAACTAACACAACACACCTTATGCAAATTCTGAACGTCACGTGACTACCATGCGAATATGAAGCGAATATCTGGCCCAGCCTAATAAAGGTAGAACTTGACAAATTCCATTACAGATGTCTGCTGAATGTTAGCAGTATTTAGGCCACAATCCAAAATTCTACTGAAAGAGCAAGGCCTGTCACAATGTAGGAAAAAACATAAACACCTCCATAATCTGCTATGCCTTTTGCTCCTCTGGTGGTTTCTGGAAACAATTGTGAAAACAATTAAGCATTCTATTCAAACTTTAACCCAGATAAGTATTGCGCTTGTCGCAGTATAAATAAAAAGGCGCCACATAAAGGGCCCCGTGCGATAAACTTCGTTGTCATGCTGTGGACAACACTAGTAGGAGGTGTCAGCTCAATTTAACATATAAACCACTTCAATAAATCAGCAAAATCCACATAAGCTGTTGTAAAACTGATAAAGAATTCGCAAATAAAGCGCAATAAAGTCAAAGATCGTTGGTTTAAACCGTACATTTAGCTCACTCTGACCTCCAGATTAAATGTTCACTCTTTTCTCCGCTTCTTTCACAAGCAGCTTTTAAAGCGCCAGTTTATAAATGTGCATCGAAAAATTCTTGTATTTGAGGCAGCGAAGAAAAACACATTTGGGAGTATACAATCAAGTACAATGTAATAATATGCCTCATTCAATTTCAATACGCACTACTTTAATAATATTTCATATTACAATAAAGTAACAATATAGGCTTCTTAATAGTTATGCAAATGAAATCGGACATTCTGTGGTTTGTCTGCATTACTTTTAAAAGCATTATAATAGTAGTTGACATTTTTAAATAAACAAATTCGTTTTCATTTCTGGACTACTCTAGCACTAAAGCAGAAATTTACTTTAAATGCGCTTTTATAAGGTGGCGCCATAGACGTGTGTTGAGTGTTGACTTTATTACGATTTCCGGTCTCAGCTGTGCATAGAATAAAATTTGCTTCATATCAAATTCTATGGCATGATGGCGCCGGTGAAGTTCATCGGACGTACAACTTATCTGAGAGGAAAGCGACTGTTCGACATCCTCTGTCGTCTGAAGGACTTTGGAGTGGGACGAATCGTCTACAAGAACGTCTTTTACGAACGATATCCGGAACCGTCCTACTACATTATTACTAAAGTCGATCCGGACATGAGCGATCCGACTCAGGTCAGTCTAAGCTCATATCAAACTTCTATAGCGCCACTTCGTAATGCACAGAAACATCCCCCGATGGCACACTAAATCAGAATCACACAAGATCCAGGTCAAATCCTGGATATTCGACCGGATAGCCAGGTGACAGTTTATGGACTGTGGTGGATAAACCAGAGCAATAAGATGGGTCTTCATTCATAGTTTGATATGATGGCCATGCTTCATACTCATATGACAGAGTTGACCTCCTAGTCAGTCACATTCATTTTCGGAACCGCCCTGTTAACCCAGATTTTCTTCAGCGTAGTCATGGTACACTGCTTTGCCAAATGGCATACTTGGCTATAGATTTAAAAATATACACGTGGAAACCCTTTTAATATTTTTCTATCTCTACTATGGGGCAGTGGCGGCTCTAGGATTTGGCAAGTGGGGGGGCCGTTGGGGGGGGCAACTTCTAATCATGGGGGGCCAACCATTTGTTGTTTAATGTATGTAGCATTAAGTATAAGGTCCCAACTGGGGGGGCCAGGCTCTCGATAGGGGGGGGGCACGGGCCCCCCTGGTGGAGCCGCCACTGCTATGGGGATCACATTTTTGCTTCAGACAATACCAAAATTATTCAGCCTCTTTATACCCATTATGACCAAATTAAAACTTCAACTTGGACCATACATACTGTATGCTTTGTTTATTAGAAATTGCATTAAGATGGCTATTAATTGGCTTATTCACATGCAAAACCTCATGCCTATCATTCAGCCTACTCATTTAAATATTCCATGTGCAAGATGGAAGTTTTTACATATGGAATTTAATTCAAATAATTTCTTTTAAAACAAATAAATAATTGAAGTGACTTACGTCTATTTGAACTTCCAGGCTGCAATTGACTACAAAGTGAAGAGTGTGGCTTATGGGACGAAGGTTTTCAGAGGCGAACAACTTGGTGAGCGCGCAATTCCGAAAGCCTATCAGAACGACTGGAGACTTGTTCCACGCGAACAAGAAACGGAGTTTCTCAGCCATTCGGTGCCACAGCGACCAGTAAAAATCTTACCGGACAGTATCAGATTTCCTCCTTTACTAGAGTTGTTGATAACAGAAGAACAGCGTAGAGACGGGACCTTCACAGGGGCTTCACCGATGTTGCCACTGATACTGAAACCCAAGTCAAGAACAATGACAGAAACTGAGGCCAAAGGGCGTGCAGCAGAATAATAAGACAGAAATTTATACTGCATCATGTTTAATTGTTTTTTGAATATGATTACATCAATGCTTTTCAGTACCTGCTTGTACTATTTGTTGTACAATTGTCCACTATTGTTTTCTGTCAATTATTTAAAAGTAATCAAAAGTTGAATTTAGAACCTGTGAATAGCCTGCCAGCCTCAAATAGTACAAATGTAAATCTATTTCAAATTGAGTTTGTTCCTGGGCATGGAAGTTAAGTAATTAAATGTTTAGAGGCTCATTATGGAACTCTTATTGTGGGATGTTTGCTTCAGAAAAATGGATGCATTTTGAGATGACAATCCAAGATCTCTCAAGATGGCGTTAGCAATCAAACAGACATTCAAATTGCTGACTTTTGGTCTATCAATAATTGCTCTGCAGAGTTCTGGATATGGGTTTTTATTCTGGGGACCACTGCTAGAACAGGATTGATTGTCCATATTTTGCTCTTCTGTGTGATTCTGGGTCATTTGAACTATTTTCTGAACTGTACTTAATTTCAAACTCTTCCAAAACAATGCTGTTTTCACCCATATATCGTTTTGTCTTGGATTCAAATTTTGGTTCATTTCTTCTTGCAGTTTTTGCAGCTTAGGGGCCATTCATATAGTACGTACGCAAAAAAGGTAATATTTTCACCCCCTGTTTGTGTGTGTGTACAAATTCAGTTGTGACCCCCCCTTACGCTTCCGTACGCAAAATCGCCTAAATCTCAAACCCCCTCCCCCTCAGTGCGTACGTACTATATGGACGGTCCCTTACTTGATGCAACTGGATAAATCTTTCCAATAACTATTTTTACTTTCAGTTATTTTTTCTTCCAGTGTTTTGATTAACCAAGAGGGGGTTTACTCCACGGCACAAAATTTGTGACACCAAAATAGGGGTGCACTCTCAGGCAACAAATTTTGACAAAAAGGGGTTTGCTGATTTGTCTCAAATTATTGGGAGTCAAAGGGGTGACAGTTAAATTTCAAGATGCTAATGTGTTGCATGACTTTTAGTGCCTATGCAGCAAATTAATTATTACTCCAGACAAGTTGGTTAGCTGTGTTTACTACACATATAAAAGATACTGACAGCTTTCTTATATTTGCCATTTTAGTCAGCAATTGAGAAATATTTCATAACATAGGTCCAACACCAACACCTGCCATATAAAACTTATTAATTACTGAAAATGTGAAGCACACTACCATTTATGTATAAAGAATAGGTCTTTGTCCTCCAGCTGTGTCCAGCTATCGACTTGTTATAGTTTATCACTAGTAATTAGGCAATCGTAATTATAATGAGTTGGTCTTCATATTCCAGCTGTGTCCTGCTATTGACTTGTTATAGTTTATCACAAGTACTAGGCAATCGTAATGAGTTTGTCAGTATGAAATGTATTAAATACTATACATGTCAAAGCCGGCATGAGAACATTATTAAAGAGTAACGTTCTAAAATATCGAGTAAAATTGCACCAACATATATAGTCATAAACATTGAAACTATGCATATTTCAGATTTGGTTAAGACTACAGGTAATTCCATTTTCCAATTGAAATGGAAGGCAGTTGCATGTACATAGTAGCAACTTGATCACTTGGCCAGTTAACTTTTTACGATGATGAGCTGAAGCCATGAAATAATAATGGGAAAATATGTGAATTGTCAATGAACATTTTTTTGTTGGGGGGGGGGGGATAAAGAAAAAATACAGACTCAATCTACAGCCAAAGTTTCTGATTGCATATTTTCAGGTTGACTCCAAATGACAGCACATTGGACAAAATCATGGATTTTCAAAATCGAAAAATCCAGTAAAATATTCTGAAAGTTGAAAAAAGACATTGACAAAACTTATTATAAGAATTTCTGTGGAATATTAAGCTTTAGAAAGCAACTTGCTGATTTACACAGTGTGTTACATTGTCAATAGTGCAATAGCCAATAATCAACTACTTTCAGAGGTCTTTTTATTACCCAAGATCACTGCAATAACAACTTTAACTGATCTCAAGATATTGCTATAAAGTATACAACACTTGACCAACACAGTACTATGGCTGTCTCCCTGTCTGCTTCACATCTCCACAATCTTAAGCAAAGTCTATAAGTTCTGTCCATGAAGATGTCCACTTCTAGTCAGGGCAATACTGTAAACTAAGCAAAATCATATAACTGCTTGATCAAATATTGACAGGTATGAAGCGATAAAAACTACAAAGTAAAATATAATATGCACCAAGGGTCTCGTGCAATAAAATCAAACAGAAGTAGAATGTGGTCATGCATTGCTCAAAAATACTGTATCATCAATTTCAAAACCACTTAAAATCTCAAAAGAACATAAAATACTAAACTGAGCAAAGTCCATATTCTCAAAATCAACTTTAACGAAACTGTGGCCAGCATAGAGTCAAAATACCTGTAATCATTTTACTTTATATTTAGCTGGTGACAAAGGTTTCATCAACGCTGGATGTATCGCAGAATTGCACTGTGTGGCCATTCATACTCATTTGGAACAATGCAATTAACAGAAGACTCAAAATACGAGAACAGAGGGAACCAGATTCGAGTCCTTTTGCAGTCAGGTTGTCGCAAAACACGATTGTTGGCCAGTGAATGATAATACAAGAACAGACGAGAACTTATGTAGAACGCAACGAAAACGTCAATCGAGTAATGCTGATGCGATGCGAGTATAAAGAACAGGCCAAATAGATTCACAGTCCAACTGATCACATGCAGTAATGGTATTCTTCGCGGTGTATCTACAAAAAACATAAAATCTACTTTTTTTCAAGATGTCCACTTCTAGTCAGGGCCATACTGTAATGCAGTGTTTTCCAAAGTGGTGGTCTGTGGTATAAGTCAAGAAAATTGAAAAAAATATAGTCAGAAGTTTAGAGATATGTTCTCATTCGAGTGTGTCGTTTTGCTAACATTTGTAATATCTTCATACATATAGAACCAAGAAAACTATATATAATTGTCTAAGCATGCATATACTTTGAAACCTATATAAGGTCATGTTAAAGGAAGACAAAATTTTTAAATGGCACCAGTCCTTGTTAAAAATAGGAAAATTTTCTACCAGTCTGCTAAATTTAAATGCTTGGGAAGCACTGCTCCAGAGGAGGGACAAGTAGCCAAAAATCAAAAAAAATTAGCCTCTACTGTGGTGTTCAGCCACAGCCAGTTGGAAACAAATAATTTTAAAAATGATTGAATTACTGTAATTGTAATGCCTGTTGAAAAGAAAATCTTCCATTTCAAGAAATGATTCAAAAATTTCTGAATTATAATCATAAGACCAAAACTTACATTCGGTTATGAAAAAGTTCGAGAGCGTAACAATGACAGTGTGACCGCTGAACATGTAATCACCACAAGTTCGTACGCCTTGTATAGACAAACCAAAGCCAGACCAAATTGCTTGAGCTCTGCGAATCTTACTCCAAAAGTTGCCCTCCGACTGTCAAAAAGCAAATTTAACAGAACAACATATTTTGCCGTTGTCCAGTGTGTAACTCACTCTGCCATCTTCTGCCACCAAACAAACAACAGACCAGATCACAATCATACGACATGACAAGATACATGAAAACAGTGCAAATTAGCAACTAACTTTTGGATCACATTCCATATGTACTTCTGGAACAGAGAGAGATGTAATCAACATTGTTACACAGCGTAGCAAATAAACTGTCCCCAACAAAGCAAATATACGTCGAAGGATAATGAACCTGTCAGCATTCAAGCAAAATTATAGCAGAGTTAAATAATAATAGTAATAATAAATGTTTACACTGGTTCAGTTTTGTATGCCCTGTTTGAGAACCAATAACTTTCACTATCAAATCTGCACTAACATTTACAGCAAAATGACTATAATAAAACCTAACCCTTCATCTTAATACCCTTGAACAAATCTACTCTTAAATTTCAAAAAATTGGTAAAGAGTAAAGATAGACTTAATGTCGTTAGTATAATAGCCATTAATATCAAAGATAATCTTTTTGAACAATTGATTTTATCAGAAAGTCAGTTCCTGTTAGATGTATATATGACTCAGACATGACTTGTGAAATATGACACGAATCAACTTACCTATGCTTGTGCAAAAAGATAATGACAGCAAGAATTGATATAAGAATGAATGCCGCGACTTCAGATGCCTGAAATGCCCATGGTATAACAGGCAGATTATCAAGCAATAAGTCTGGGAGAGGCGGATATTTATCTCTGTCGGGCATTCGATCGTGTGCAATGGCAACCACAAATGCACTGAGAATGCATATGCTGAACAAGTAAATATAACTGAACAAAAGTTTGTGAAACTCCGGTTTCAAATATTTTGCAGTCTGTCGCTCATAGTGCCATTCATCAGTGCTCTGTATTGTCAGTGAATGATGATCAGGATGATCCTGGATAGGAAACTCATCACTGTTACCATGGATGGTTCGAAACTGAACTGCCTTAGCGGGGCCATTGATGTGGCAAGACATGGGAGGTGCGTTGACATACGATTTTAGCTCTTTTAAACAAATCATCAGATGTTTGATGTCTCCAAGGACACGTAGGGACAAAGGCGGATTGCGGAGATCATCTTCCGTGAGCATCATCAGTGCTTTTCCATCGATTCCATGTTCCACGGTGAACAGCTTTATGTAGCTGTGGAAGTTATTCTGCTCCATCCACTCTGCTACATCTGAGGTCGTCCACAGACAAATTTTCTTATAGTCCCGTATTTTTACCTTAGCATCAGACAATTTCAAAAATGAAAATCAGCTTAGTCTATTTGAATCAGTACGGTTAATACATCATGAATTTCAAGATGTAGGCCTACATAGCTACATAACAACAACAACAACAACAACAATAATAATAATAATAATAATAATAATAATAATAATAATAGTATTATGATCCTTGGGCTCTCGCCAAACCATGGATATAGTAGGCCCTAAAGGACATTTTGCGTTTCCTTTAAGCCACGATTTGCAAATAACATGTTGCGACCAAAGTTTTGTCTTGATCGCCTACCTTCATACCGAAGTACTGGTGGTAGGCAAGCTTCACTAGTGATTATATTATAGTCTTTACCTCGTCATTCATGATGTACGATCCACACACACAACAAAAACAATCCACTCTTGTCACACATGATCGTCTTGATACAATTTTAATTAAAATACTTTCAAGTTTTTTCATCAAACTCTTCCAAAAATAGACAAAGACACTGATTCATAAAGTAAAAATCATTTTATACAATTAAAAATAAAACAAACATATTTAAATCAGATCAAAATTTCCCGTAAAACACATGTTAAACTATACAGTATATAATGCATGACATGATACTCGACAGTATACACATGAAAAACAATTAGATGGGGATAACTTTTAAACCTGACGTGGTACAGCAAAACGGCTTACAGATTTGGAATCAGCGTGTCGTATCCCATCCGAATCACCTATTACCTTCTCAGTTAAGAAAATCATGTTTTCCAGTGTAATAGCAATAGGCTAATAATAATAATAATAATAATAATAATAATAATAATAATAATAATAATAATAATAATAATAATAATAATAATAATAATAATAATAATAATAATAACAATAATAATAGTGGTTCAGTATTGTCGTCCTATGTTATAACCACTAAATAGTTGTTTAACAATACAAAATTTAACTAATTATTTTCAAAATTTTGAATGTTAAAGGATATAATGACGTCATTATTCAGCATTTCTTATTTTCTTTTCACTGTTTTCCACTCTCACTGATATGTAGAAATGACGTCGAACGAAAAACCAATGAAATATACGAAAATAGAAATTTTATTTAGTAAAAGCAAATAAAATACTTCTTTGAAAGAACAACTGTTCAAAGACATGGCCACACGACGGAAGATTTGTCCGAATTCAAGAATCAAAGTTTAATCTATAAGAAAATTCGCGTGGAAAACAACCCTTCTCAACCATAGATCACATAACTCTGATTTCACTTTTATATTAGACGCTATGCAGAGTTGGTGTATGGCCAACATTGAGACTGAGTCGATGGCGTATCTAAAGGTGGGGCAGATGTGTTGTCCTCCCCAGTTAGCACAAGAAGCCCCTTAATCAACCTATAACCTATCCGACTATAACGCCACTGTCATTACCAATAATAATAATAATAATAATAATAATAATAATAATAATAATAATAATAATAATAATAATAATAATAATAATAATAATAATAATAATAATAATAATAATAATAATAATAATAATAATAATAATAATAATAATAATAATAATAATAATAATAATAATAATGACTGGATTTAAAGTGACTGGATTTAAGTGGCTTAGGAGGAATTTTGCAGCAGTGTTTTACTTTTATCTAGAGTTCTAGACTACTCTCACTCTAGGCCTTTGAGAAAATTGGGAAATTCGTGTTGGCGACTTAGTGAGCGTCCGAAGACCGAAGGGGGTGCAATTGCACCTCTGGAAAAATCGTGAAGCTATGAAAAAGTAAAATTACTTTAAAAAGTAACATATAGCACAAAGTTAAAATGGGAATTTATATGAGAATCCGGTGAACTTCTCATAGCTTTAGGCCTACATAATCTATAATTAGTCCAACAGATCTTGACAGTCTTGTACAACGCTGTTCGTTTCTTTCGTCACATGACCCTTTTTGCATCCCTCGGACAAATTGTTGCAGACGCCTATGTGCGACTCGTTCCTATTCCAAAAAATGTCGATCACAGACAGAGAATAATACGTTTTAACCAGATATGAAAACTAAATTTGCCCTTCATTGGATACGCTGATGCCCTTCTCTTCTTCTTCTTCTTCTTCTTCTTCTTCTTCTTCTTCCCTTCGCTTTTTCGCGCAGAAACGCTTAGTTGAATGTCAGTAAGCCAACCGATGCCCTGCATCGGATGCAAGCTAGGGAAAGAGAGCAACTCGTGTCGCTACAGGGAACCAGAAGAATAAATAAGCGGACGACACGAGCAGAAACGGGGGGGAGAGAAGGAATTTTATGGCTCGTCACTTGCCTTTTAGAGAGTAAAGGTAAAGGTTCGCCCGTACACGATTTCGAGCTTTGGGTCCGGCGCTGATCTGTGGCTTCTGTGGCAAGCAGCGACGCAGATGGCTAAAGCCATTAATCTAGAGTAGTTTGCCATTGCTTTGTCAAGACCCGCGTTTTCCCTTCGCAGGCAGCCACACACAGCTGCTACTCATTTACCAGCGCCCTCTTGCGAATGAAGACTGAGTCGACTTTCGGGGTTCCTCCGGTAGTTGAACCCGTTCCGTCAGCGTGTCTGTCTAGCCTGTTACCAATCTGCCAACTTCCCCTCCCAGAGAGAGAGAGAGAGAGAGAGAGAGAGAGAGAGAGAGAGAGATCCGAGCCTAGGCCTAGTTGATACGGCCTGCATATGTGACCGACATCGGGTGTAGTGTCGCTCCGCCTAATCCAATATTATATCCAGGGCGTAGCGACAGGGGGCTCTATCGGCATATATATATATATATATATATATATATATATATATATATATATATATATATATATATATATATATATATACCCCACAAATAAGACAACTTTAAAATTTGTAATGTGCTTTTATTTTAAGATTTTCTAAGATTTACAAATCACACTCTACCCCAAATCAAATTCCTGCCTACGCCCCTGATTATATCACACAACGAATACAAGTGTTAGGCCTATATTCGATCTCTTTATATGCTAAGCGTTGCTGATTTGTTGCTATATTTTGATGAACTCTAGATATTAGATTTTTAGTAGGCATAATCAGTGGCGGGGCCACATGGGGTTTGGGGGTTTAAATGCCATCGGCCACCCGTGTGATTCTCAAAATTAATTTTTGGTGAAAGGGGATGATTGAGGATCGGTTCTACTAGACAATCAAGAGCTCTCAACTGCTATATCACAGGATAGCGTTGCGGGCTTAAAGGACATTTTTAAACTACAGAGAATGGTATTGGCAGACCCTAGCACTTTTGACAGAGTGAAGAGCACCTGCTAATCGAGGTTTTTCAAAATTTAGGGCACTATCTCTTGTAGATCAAAATGCGCATTCAGAATTTTGCCTGTGGTATTATCTAACTATATTGGACATTTTAAAGGACATTTTTAAACGACAGAATGGTACTGGCAGACGTAGGAATGGCTACTTTCAGAGAAAGGAAGAGCACCTGCTAATCAGTTTTTCAACCGGTGTAGGGCACTATCTCTTGTAGATCAAAAGTGCCAGACATTCAGAATTTTGCCTCTGGTATTCCCTAATGCGTAAATTGGACATTTTAAAGGCCATTTATAAACTGCAGAGAATGGTATTGGAAGACGTTTGAATGGCTAGCACTTTGATAGAGAATGAAGAGCACCTGCTAATCAAGTTTTTCCAAAAATTAGGGCACTATCTCTTGTAGATCCCATTCAGAATTTTGAAGAAGAAGTGTCTAAAAAATGGGAGAAAAATAACATTATCAATTTGGGTATTTTTATAAAAATGTTCTCTAAACTGGGTTCTGGGAAATTATAGGCCTAAATGCGGCGTGATCTCCCAGTTTTCTAAAACGTTAGGCTGACAACCAGGACATTCACATAATTGCCAGAATGTTAAACCAATATTAGAATAAGTCGTTTACATCGGATGCTAATCGGACTAAGATCAACATCGACAGTAGGCCTAATTACTATAGGGAAAGCTTAAATACCTTCGCGAAGTAATTGAATTCCAGTCACGGATGATACAAAAACTGAACAAATTTTCCGACCTATCTGGCCGATCTGCTCCAGCCAACATCAACCGCCATTTGACCAGGCAAACGATCAGATACCAGTCAAAACCAGAAAACTCGTCTTCGGACAGTGGTGTTCTGGACCCCATGCCTGGAATTTCTTCCACCAGCGCTACGGAAAAAAGTCGCCCGTCGAGTTATTTGAAAACACATCTGTTTAATTATATATATAATAATGATATAATTCATTAATTGTAATGCTATAATGATTGATTAGGCGCAATATAAATAGCTAATTACATTACATTACATTACATTACATACCGGTAAGCAGAGGCGTAGCGACGGGGGTATATCGGTTTTAATGTGTTTTTCAAGATTTTAGAAGTTTTTTTAAAGATTTATATCCCAAATCACATTATACCTCCCAAGTCAAATTCCTGGCTACGCCCCTGCCGGTAAGATCTTATCTCCTCTGCCTTCCTCAGCTATTCGCCATCTAGCTTCTGCCAAATAAAATTATCATTTTTCCAGTAGGGGCGTATTAATGACTGAAGATGTCTTAGATGTGCAGCACACTTTCTTACATTTTTAAGGAAAAGTCTATAGTTTTGAACTAGTACTAGCCTATGTAACCACATCAAAGCATTGAAGCAAATGAGTCTGACAATATGCAAATAGCGTGGAATGTAGGCCTACTAAATGTCATGCAGATCAAACTCAGTACGAGAACATTATTAAGACAGTATCGTTCTAAACCACATCAAGTAAAGTTGCACCAACAAAGTCATAAACAATTAAACTATGCATATTTCAGGTTTGATTAAGGCTGGAGGTAATTCCAATGTTTTATACAGGCCTGTTAGGAGGGGAGATTTCCCCCCGAAAACCTAAAAATACCTCCCAAAAATCCCAGCACTTACAAAAATTTTGCATTGAACTGTGCCTTTTCCCCTCCAAACAAGTCGATCCCCCCCGAAAGTCTCAATTCCCCCCAAAGGCCTGGAGTCTGGATAAAACACTGGGTAATTCAAATTTCCAGTTGCAAACTCTTTTAAATATAGAGTTAACAAAGCAGCAACTTGACCACATGTATCAACAACAATGAGAGAAATTATGTGAATTGTGAGTGAAATATTTGGAGAGGGGGGGGAGGAGAAAGAAAAAATTCAACCAACGTTTCTGACCACATATTTTCAGGTTGACTCCAAAATTTTAATGACAACGTTTAGGACAAAATCATGGATTGTCAAAATCGAACAAAATCCAGTTAAGTATTCTGGATGTTGAAAAAACAGGAATTGACAAAACTTATTATAAGAATTTATGTGGTTTGGGGGTATTAGCTCTTAAAAGTAACATGCTGATTTCCACACTTTGTTACATGATCAATATTGCAATAGCCAATAATCTACTACTGTAAACTACAAGGTATATATATATATATATATATATATATATATATATATATATATATATATATAGGCCAAAGTTTCTTGAAGATAAAATCAAACAGAAGCAGAATGTGGTCATGCATTGCTCCAAAAATACTGAATCATCAATTTGAAAGCCACTTAACATCTCAAAAAGACATAAATTGCAAAACTGCACAAAAGTTCAAACTGTCAAAATCAACTTTAGCAAAACTGTGGTCAGTAGAGCATCACTTTATATCTAGGTGATGACAAAGGTTTCGTCTTTGCTGGATGTATCGCAGAATTGCACTGTGCGGCCATTCATACTCATTTGGAACAATGCAATTAACAGAAGACTCAAAATACGAGAACAGAGGGAACCATATTCGAGTCCTTTTGCAGTCAGGTTGTCGCAAAACGCGATTGTTGGCCAGTGAATGGTAATACAAGAAAAGACGAGAACTTATGTAGAACGCAACGAAAACGTCAATCGAGTAATGCTCATGTGATGCGAGTATGAAGAACAGGCCAAAGAGATTCAGGACCCAACTGATCACATGCAGTAACGGTATTTTTCGAGGTGTATCTGCAAAAAAACACCATACCGTCTAATTACAGAGTCCATCTAGGGTTAAACAATGCTGTGCTAATAATATAACAGTCAAGCATTCCTTGTGAACAGGGGCGTAGCGACGGGGGGTATATCGGTATATATACCTCCCCAAATCAGTCTACTTTAAAGTTTTTCAGGTGATTTATATGTTGTTATATGTGGTTTATAGTTAAGATTTATACCCACCCAAAATATTTATACCCTCCCAAATCAAATTTCTGGCTACGCCCCTGCTTGTGAAATTCTGTCACGAAGGCTCTGCTGCAGAACCACATTGCACTGATAGTTAATTGTTTTCCAAAATGTCCACTTTTAGTCTGCAGGGTTGTGCACAATAATTGGAGAATCAAATAGCTAAAAATCAAACAATTTGTACTTCTATGGTGCAATTTAGCTCTACAGCCAGTCAAAAAAATACCCCGGTAATTTAGAAAATGACTGAATTAATTATTGAAAGACCCATTGAAAAGAAAAATCTTCAATTTCATGCAATGATCCATAAAATTCTGAATTATAATCATAAGACCAAAACTTACATTCGGTTATGAAAAAGTTCGAGAGCGTAACAACAACAGTGTGACCGCTGAACATGTAATCGCCACAAGTTTGTATGCCTTGTACAGACAAACCAAAGCCAGACCAAATTGCTTGAGCCCTGTGAACCTTACTCCAAAAACTGCCCACCGTCTGTCAAAAAGCAAATTTAACGCAATAACATATTCATATTCACCAAACAAAAATAGACATTAAATCTACTTTTTTGTCCTCTATAAGTGAAATTCATTTCTTATTTATTTGTTGTAAGTAAAATGAGATACAGAAAGTATGAAAAGAAAACATTTTCACTACATATCAGAGCCTACTATGGTAGTGCCTGCTTGTGTCTGCTAATGCCAGAACTTTTGCTTATGTTCTTGTATAAATGTAAGCAAAGGTAAATAAAAAGAGTGAATTAGAAACTAACTTTTGGTTCACATTTCAAATGTACTTCTGGAACAGAGAGAGATGTAATCAACATTGTTACACAGCGTAGCAAATAAACAGTCCCCATCAAAGAAAATATGCGTCGAAGGATAATGAACCTGTCAGCATTCAATCAAAATGACATAATAGTATAATAATAATAATAATAATAATAATAATAATAATAATAATAATAATAATAATAATAATAATAATAATAATAATAATAATAATAATAATAATAATAATAATAATAATAATAATAATAATAATAATAATAATAATAACCAGGGATCTTAACAAGGACTCAACCTTCAAGGCCAGAACCAGGACCAAGGACTTGTAACTGTTCTTAAGGCCAGGACCAAGGCCAAGGACTAACAGCACTGATAATAACAAGGCTTAGAGTGGTTCAGTATTGTCTGCCCTGTTTGAGAACCACTATCAAGTTTGCACTTAAATTTACAGCAAAGTGACTATAATATAATCTAACTCTTCATATTTTAATACCCGTCAACAAATCTTCTCCTAACTTTTAAGAATTCGGTAAAGAGTAAAGATAGACTTAATGTCGTTAGTATAATAGCCATTAATATCAAAGATAATCTTTTTGAACAATTGATTTTATCAGAAAGTCAGTTCCTGTTAGATGTATATATGACTCAGACATGACTTGTGAAATATGACACGAATCAACTTACCTATGCTTGTGCAAAAAGATAATGACAGCAAGAATTGATATAAGAATGAATGCCGCGACTTCACATGCCGGAAATGCCCATGGTATGAGTGGTAGATTATCAAGGAATAAATCAGGAAGAGGAGGATATTTTTCTCTGTTGGGCACTCGATCATGCACAATGGCAACTACAAACGCATTGAGAATGAAAACGATGAACATGTAAATATAACTGAACAAAAGTTTGTGAAACTCCGGTTTCAAATATTTTGCAGTCTGTCGCTCATAGTGCCATTCATCAGTGCTCTGTATTGTCAGTGAATGATGATCAGGATGATCTTGGATAGGAAACTCATCACTGTTACCATGGATGGTTCGAAACTGAACTGCCTTAGCGGGGCCATTGATGTGGCAAGACATGGGAGGTGCGTTGACATACGATTTTAGCTCTTTTAAACAAATCATCAGATGTTTGATGTCTCCAAGGACACGTAGGGACAAAGGCGGATTGCGGAGATCATCTTCCGTGAGCATCATCAGTGCTTTTCCATCGATTCCATGTTCCACGGTGAACAGCTTTATGTAGCTGTGGAAGTTATTCTGCTCCATCCACTCTGCTACATCTGAGGTCGTCCACAGACAAATTTTCTTATAGTCTAGCATCTTCCCCTAATCGGTGGACAATTTCGAAGAAAAACAATGCAATTTAGTTAATTAAATCAGCAAGACATCCATTCATTCTAAACTAAATAAAACTCACAAATAGTCAATTCTTCAACATCAGGTTTGCGGAAGCAGTGAGCCATTGACGCAGTCTAGAACCATTCACATTTTGAGTCGTTGGATTCTGCTTTAAATTTATATTTTTAAGATGTAAAAGAGGCTGATAAGCAAAAAAAGGTCAAGAAATTGTATTCTGCACAGGGGCCCGGAATTTCTCTCGGCGGGCCTATATCCACCTGGGACTCAGTGGCGTAGCGTGACTTTTGGGGGCCCGGGGGGGGCAACTTTTACATGGGGGCTTTCCTGGGACCTGCATGGACCGCTCGGGTCTCCCGATGGCTCAGATGTTAAACGTTAGCCATGACCATTCCGAGATCTTGTCCGTGTAAAACTGGTACCTGCTAAGAATGCCTACGGATGAGAACTGTTTAAGAAAAACGGTTATAAAAGAAGCACGTGATCTGTCACTTGGCAGGAAACCAAGCAGATGACAACCGACCAACCACAGTTCAACTCACAGAGGCATTAGTGAGAACAACAGAGTAGTTTGTAGGCCTACATCTTGACTTTGGAACTCAATTCTAGCATCCATAGGCGTCAGGGGCGTAGCCAGGAATTTGATTTGTAGGGGGTACATATTTTGGATGGGTATAGATCTTAACTATAAACCACATAAACCATATAAACCACATATAACCACATGTAATTCACACAAACAACTTTAAAGTAGACTGATTTAGGGTGGTATAGCTTATATACCGATATACCCCCATCGCTACGCCCCTGGTTGGAGACCATAACAGAACGTTGGAGACAGAACGTTGGAGACATAACGTTGGAGTCATAACGTTGGAGACCGAATGTTGAAGACAGGGGCGTAGCCAGGAATTTGATTTGGGGAGGGGGCATGAATATTTTGACTGGGTTTAAATCTTAACTATAAACCACATAAACCATATAAACCACATATAACCACATGTAAATCACACAAAAACTTTAATATAGACTGATTTGGGGGTATATACCGACAGAGACGTCATTTCACTGTTTTTAGAGGGGCAAAACACTTTCGGCCTGACAAGTTACAAGTTTGCGAAAAAGCTGACGACCTTTTTTTTGCTTGTCAGCCAATTTTTACGGTTAGTTACAGTAGTTACTTCAATTTACTCGACATCATCAAGCACTCCTTTAGGGCGTGTAAAATCTAAATAACACAAACATTGGCAAAAAAATTTTCCCCTCAAAATCAGATGGGCAAATGCCCTCCCCTGCCCCCCAAATGACGTCCCTGTATACCGATATACCCCAGTCGCTACGCCCCCGATAGGCGTATGCTTTTATATTAGACCGCTAGGTTCGAGCTCCCCGCTATTTGAGAGGTTAGGTTCGAAGGGGAAGGTATAGGGCTGTGCCTCCCACTTTTCCATCCAAGTTTGCTCCTGTGCCAGCAGTGGCGTGCAGAGGGGGAAGTTCGGTGGGGCGGTGGCCCCGGGCGTCCACCAGATGAGGGAATCAAAATTGCTCAACACTTTTTACATGAAAATCTTTAAAATTATCAATTTGGACCCCCAGGCATCCACACCAGGTTTACTGGCAAAAAAACTGACAAGACATCTGTGTCAATTCCTGCCATGGCAACACTGTATTAATTTTAAATGATAATTGCTTTAATTTCGTTGCAGATCTTCAATTGTTGCAACTTGCAGTTGCACCATTGCATTTAAGCATGTTCAAATAATTGGTGTGTGATAATTTATAAAAATAATGTTGAAAATTAGAGCAAAGTAGGACTCTAATCTGCATTAAGCCATGCATTTTCCAAATCCCCCACCACGGCTCGCCATGTCCCCCTCCTCCCACTGCTCCAGGTCACAACTTATGACACCTTTTTGGTCTTTGTACAATAATTATTTCAGCAATTGAACCAGATATGCTGATTAGTACTTACTAAAATTGAATTAGGATAAGCAATTGTCAATAATTGTTATAGTCGTTGCTTTTAAGCCTATATATTATATATCTAAGACTAATAAATACCAGGAACTTAATGAAGCGATCAAAAGGAAATGTAAAGAGACACAGGAACAATGATAGCCTATAAGCTAAGTGAGAAAGAGCAGATCATAAAAATTTGAGAAGATTATATATGTTGAGGCCTAAAAAACTATGATGACAACAAAATAGAAAAGTTAAAATTCCTGACATTTGCGTAATCCTGCCATGATCAGCGTTGGGGGATATAAACCTTTTAAAAGTATACCCACCCGGAAAACTTAGCGATGACCACGTTAAAGAAGCAGAAAAGTACAAAACATTGGGGATAAATGATATTTTACCCCCTCGCTAATTACTGGGGACCTCCCTCGCATTCCCCACCCACCCACCCACCCCGTGGTTTACGCCCCTGAACGACAGCACAGGGCCAACCACATTTAAAGACGAGTTCAAAGAAGCACTCCAGTCTCCAACGAATGAAGAACAAATTATCAGGATCTGATAACAGTGTAGTCTAATAGAAATGATTAAAAGCGCTATAGTGAGGCTGGAATCGAGACGGTGACAGAAATGGCAAATATTATAATATATAAACGGACAATTATCCCATGTGATGTGCCAGCCAGTTTTCACTATACACTCACCAAGTAGGCCTAAACAGGATCCACAAAATGCGAAGACTGTAAGAACAATGAGCCTATTCAGCCACGTGACAAAACTTAACATGTAGTATAATGAGAATTAGTCTCCAGGACAGCCAGAAACAAGATAAAGCAACAAATAGCAGAACAACAGTTTGGATTCAGAAGAAAATGGGCTGCAGGAATGCCATGTACTGTACTTTTCAAGAATACTGACAGAAAGAGCAATAGATGTTTTTAAAAGACCTATAGGTTACATATGTTTCATATATTATGAAAAAGTGTTCGACAATATCAAACACGAGAAACTATGCAAATAATTATTTTAAATAGGGCCTAGACCTAAGTAGGCCTGGAAGAAAAAGAACCAGGCTACGTCTATTCCAGGAGCTCTATTTGAACCAGGAGGCATCAGTAAGAGTTAACGGGAAAACATGGAAATGAATGAAGATTTAGAAGAGGAGCCAGGCAAGGTTGTTGCCTCTCTCCAGACTATTTCAATCTTCACGCAGAAAAGAAATAATGGGAAACACCAAAGACAAATAGAAGGAGTCTCAGTTGGGGGCAGTTCGGGGGAGGCATCAATGACATCGGATTCTCCGATTGTACGTCACTAATAGCCAACAGCTAAGATCAACTTCAGAGACTGATTGACAAAGTGGTTGCGGGAAACCAGGATCAAAAATAAATAACAAAAACACAGTCGATGATAATTTCCAAAACACAGTCGATGGTAATTTCCAAAATAAAAGAAACCCACTATCTGCGAGACTTGGACAGTGTTCAAAATCATGGGGGAGGGGGAACTCGTGTCAACTGAAATGTGGTTTCTTAGAAGGATGATGAGAATTGGTTGGAAAGACATGATGAGGAACAACAAAGTTTTGGCTAAAGCGGGAGCCCAAAAAAGCTTAGTGGCAACAATATTAAAAAGACAAGTGGAATTTTTGGTCATCTGATGTGAAAAGATGGAATAGAGATGTTTGTTACAGCATGACTGATTGAGGGAAAGAGGGACAGAAGAGAAAAACAAAGGAGAAAATATCTGGACAGTTTGTGTTATCCACAGGGAGGACACTATATGGGAACAATTGATATCATCCACGCAACAGAAGACAAATGGAAGACAAGCCATGTTCGCCAACGCGGTACATCTGCAGGGCGCCTATAGAAGAAGAAGGAGGAGAAGGAGGAGGGAGGAGGAGGAGGAGGAAAGAAGAAGGAGGATAAGAACAAAGAAAAGAAGACTAACCTTTGAGACTAGCCCTGTGGCCCCCTCGGCTTCAAGATTTTCAGTGGCCCGTGGTGTCAAAAAAAGTTTGGCGAGCACTGTGCCATGGGCTATACACTGGTATACAGTAACTAGCCTGTTACGCTAGAGCGCTGGCTTCATTGCCTGGCATGACAACTTGTTTTCAGTTAACTACATAGCGTTATTGCGGCTACAGGCCTATATAGAAAAGGGTCTATGCAATGGGATAAAGTAAAACTAGAAACCCACCTTTTTTAACAAAAAACCCTGCACAGACCGGCAGGATCGCAGAACGAAGTGAAAATTCGATAGGCTAGGCCTGTATCAGCTCGATTGAAGCGCGCAAGACTATTTTCTCATTTGGGCCAAAATTACAGTACTTTCTAAATAATGTGACGCTAAAACAGTTTAGACCATTCGATTGCGCCAGCTGCTGCTGCTGACGATGACTAGTAATGACTGTGTTTCGAGTGTTTTTGTAGGCCTATATTCATTTAGTTATAACCGCTGTGTGATTCACAATAGCTAGAGCACTCGGCTTTGTGGCAAATTAGTTTGGGCATATTTGTGACCATTATGCACATGACTATTTACTGTATAAAGCTGTCTGGTCTCTCGGCCTATGAAACGACCTTTGCTCGTGATATTTAAAACAAGGCTGTTTTTAGTTGATCTGTATAGACCTAATAGTACCGAATCATTATAAGCGCGTAGACCAATCAGCGAGCTTCGCAAAGACTGCGGGATTCACATTAATTTATGTCAACAGAAGACCTGCAGAGTGCGGTCTACCAAGGCATGAGTCAACGTGACCGAAATCAACTCCACAGAGGTAAAAAAAGTCATTGGCGTCACTAGTCTTGAACCAACGTGGTACCAGGGTTATTTTACACCCCCTAACACCCTCAAATTTGAGACCGACACCCCCCAACACCCCTCCCCCAATCTCAGCTATGGGATGACCTTTTTTTGCTTGTCATACTTTTTGGCAGGGACCCCCAGAATTTGCCGACCCCTCCCCCAAATTGATAATCCTAGAAATAGGCTTAACCCAGCGTGGAACTCGAACAGCCGATCAACTCAACAATCGTTACACTTGTTTAAATGAAAAAAATTATATTATATATATATATATATATATATATATATATATATATATATATATATATATATATATTATCAGGGGCGTAGCGACGGGGGAGGGTATATCGGTATATATACCCCCACCAAAAAAGTCTACTTTAAAGTTTTTATGTGGTTTACATGTGGTTGTATGTGGTTTATATGGTTTATAGTTAAGATTTATACCCACCCAAAATATTTATACCCTCCCAAATCAAATTCCTGGCTACGCCCCTGATATATATATAATTTAAATGAAAAATTATATTGCATACGTCAGCATCTAAAATACGTCATGTTTATCAATTCAATTGTCAAAATAAGCCAATATGGTTGAACGGGGGTTGTTTCTTCAACAATTGTATATAGTCCTAATGCTACCAAATTAAAATTGATTGGCTATAGCTATCAACCCAGGAATAAGGTGTAGTACATCCAGACATTGCCCGTAAAATTTCCCGGGTGTGGTTACGTCACTGGCAACAAAATTGAAGACTTGGATAGTCGCATGCTTGCTTGGAGTTTTTAGGTAGCCACTGAGCTGACTACAGCCAATGTCAGAGACAACGATTAAAGCCAAGAACAGCCAGTCGATTCGCCTGAGGAACAGGGGCGTAGCCAGGCATTTGATTAGGGGTATAATGTGATTTGCGGGGGTATAAATCATAAACAACGTCGAAAATCTTTAAAAACACATTAGTTGGGTAGGCTTAAGCCTACCCTAGCCTTTAATAAAATCCGCCTATGCACTGCACTAGGGGCGTTAAGGGGGCCTAGACCCATTCCGTCGGTCTACCGCTCCAGTGCGTATTTTAAACCCACTCTGCCATCTTCCGCTCCACTCAACAAGACCCCTGTGAAATGACTTACTTACTTCTTCACGAGCTCCGCGGTTTCACAGATCAGTTCTCTATCGGCTCCCGTTCCGGCCAGTCTGATGTCGCCCGCTTGCCCGCTTTAATTAGGCCAGACCATAGCGGACAGCCAAGAGAGGCTCCATGTTGTACAAACCGAATATTCTACCGGCGGAAATCTTCCGTGTAACGTTTCCGTTAAGGCCTAAAGTTGACTGAGCAGCAACGACATCATCGATGACTAAAGATCTTACGGCCGTCTGGGGCCTACCAGACTTAGGGGATAGTAATCTTGCGTTGGTATTAGATTCGTTGTAGATGTAAATCTTCGTATTGTGGTTTATTGCAATACTGAGTTTCTTGTGACGTCATTTATAACAAAGCATCAGTTGAATCTCACAGGCGTCATTATAGTCCATTGATTGGCACTCCTAATATATTGTGAGTGGGAAGGAATGACGCAGCTCTCGATCGCCTCCAACAGTGTCAAAGGCCTATTGTTTATAGCTATAAACAATATAGGGCTATAAGGCCTGTGGATGCTATTGACAGAGCAGCAGCACACAAACACGCAGACGCACGTAGCAGCCGCAGGCGGCTGATGGGACTGTAGGCAGTGTAGCATCGAAGGGCGACGCCAAGGAAATGGAAATTAACGATAATAAGTGGCGTAGCCAGAATTTCCGGAAGGGGGGTTGGTTTTTGGTTTTGACCGTGACCAACTTTGGAAAAATCCTGACAAGCAAAAAAAAACGTTGTCGCCTCTAGTTTTTCAGCCGACAAGCAAAAAAATGTCATCGCCTCTTACTTAAACCTTTACAGTCGATAACCAAGGGGAAGGGGAGTTTGACCCCCAAAGTCGCGTCAAAAAATTAAACATGCATGGAAGCTCGTTAAAAATATTTTGTCTTCGGCAGCCAAAGGGCAAGCTTAAGTGGGGGCCGTTGGGGGCAACCACAAACTACGCCACTGACGATAATGATGATGACAGTGGCGTAGCAAAAGGGGGTGTTTGGGAGGTTAAACCCCCATGATTGGCCGACCAAAAATCTTGCTATTGCATAGTATTATTTTGTGGGTGGAAGGGCGCCAAAATCTGGTTTAAGGTAGCGAAAATAGAAGCAAACAAAAAATATCAACACAGTTGCATAGGCTGTCCGCACTAATATAGGGCCTAACTATATATATATATATATATATATATATATATATATATATATATATATATATATATAACAACTATATAGGCTACATTATAATTTCGCTATAAGACTCAGTTATAATCAGGGCGCGATTTGTAGGGAAGGAGGATCCTCCCTGCATCCCCCCTACTGCTACATCCCTTCACCACTATATCCCCACTGCTACATTTCCCCAACAACTACATCCCCTCAAACTCTTCCCCCTCCCCAAATATCGTCCCCCCACTGCTCCAGTCACAAATCGCACCCTGGTTATAACTCATAATCGGTTATAAAGTATCTCAATTATGTACGGTTCCATGTGATGTGCTATCGTATTGGATGGCATTGTATATAGCCAGTGGCAGATCCAGGATTTCTTGGTGGGGGATGAAATGAACTCATAGAAAGTTGGTGCGGGGGATGAAGATAGAAGGGAAAAAATCTATAAACTTTGCCGGAAAAGGCTGAAAAAGGGGAATTTTATCCCTAATTTGACTATACTGTACTTTACCAAAAAATAGGTTGCCAAGCAAAGAAAGGTAATTCACAGTTAGTTTTACTAGACTTTTACCCAAAAATAGGTTTCACAAGCAAAAAAAAGTAAGCTCGGAAGTCCGGTGGGGGGGGATACATCCCCACTCATCCCCCATGTGGCACAGCCACTGTATATAACGTACCTCGGATATAGCCCAACGTACTAAATCTTACAGATGCAAAGTCCTGCTCTGTACGTGGACAGCTAGACAAAGCCCAGCTTCAACTCCCTTTCGATTCTGGTTTGTTAATAAAATGAAGCAATACAGAAAGGTCTTTGTAACTTGACCATTTGTCATTTCTTCCAACTATAAAACATTGAATGCCTGCAACAGATACAGACAATGCAGTAATTAAAGCTCAACAACTGAAGTCCATGCTGCAAATAAGTGGAGAATTGTATTAGGACTAATTTTAGTGCAAAATACAGTGTGACAGTCGCCCACTGCTGTCAGACCCACTCTTATTGTGACTGTGTTTATAGTTACATATACAAGTAGTTGTATTGTTACTAGTAAATATACAAGTAGTAAAGTTATACAGTGGTTCTCACACAGGGCAGTTGCTACTGAACCACTTTAAACCTTGTTATATTATATTATTATTATATTATATTCTGATCTAATATAACAAAATTATCAAAACAATAAACAAAATATACAGGGTGGTGCAAAAACAACCAGACTAGTCACATTTAGGTTTGCATTTAATATAGTCCGGTTTTTTTGCACCACCCTGTATATGAATATGCACAGGAATGGAGAGCCAAAGAACCAAAAAAGTATCATCCATCCCATGAACAGATACTAGTAATGATACAAGTAACAGTAGTGATACATGTAACAGTAATGATACAAGTACTAGTAGCAATGCAAGTACTAGTAACAATACAAGTACTGTACACATAACGATACAAATAATAACAATGATACAAGTTCTAAATAAAGATACCAAGTACAAGAACTAGTTTCATGATGTCATTTCATCGTTCCAAATGTTGTCAATCCTTACTTTCTATATCTAAGTTCTTACTGATCACAAGTCACACAGTTCATACAGGTAACATACAGGTAACAGTCATAAAATTTTTCAGGTAGGAACCAGCAGGATAATAAAGTCAGCTATGCAAATAGTGTGCAATTTATGCTCGATAGCTTGAACCATATAAAAACATTTGAAATTATACTGCAATAAAGGACAAACCACATTATGATATAAAGTAGTAGCCAACAGTTCAGTATACAGTATGATTAGCAGCAAATTATTTCATTGGTTCCAAATGGCTATAAACTTCAAAGTCACTCAAAACAAACACCTGAAACATAGCTGCAGTTGAGACAGCCAGGGTGTTACCTCAGAGGTGCCACCCAAGAATATTTATGCTTTTAGATTCATTGTTCTTTTGACTTTTTTGAATTTCATACTGTACATCCATTAACATACATTTATCAACCATCTTAATTTAGCTCCTGCTTACAGTAACACAGCTAAATATTTTTCAATGAGAAGTTACAAATATTTACATCCAAAATCATCGAACACAGAAGACAAAGAAATCGTACTCAATTATTCACACTGTAATTTGATTGGAGGGTCCCAAGAAATGTCCAAAAAACTCAGAGCACATGGGGATACAAATGGCTGACCCCCAACGATTTTAAGTTGAAGAACAGTCGCCAAGAATCTAATCGATATCATCAATTGCAGAACTTACTACAACCCAACCTACAAGTGAGCAACCACTTACCATACCAAGCATTGACAAAGTACATGACTAGTTATAGAACATCAAAGTTAAGAATATTCTAACAAACACAGCTGGACACAGTTCAAAAACCAAATGGAAGCAAACAAGGGGTCCAAAGGCACAACCAAGGCCCCCATATCACCAAATTTACAATTAAAGTTAAGGTTTACATAGCCTTTGTCAAGACCAGGCCCATGACTTATACGAAGAAAAGCATCACAAATCCACAATGGATGTCGAGTAGTCTCACAAAATAATGAAAATAATAATGCAAAATATCAGGTATAAAATGAAAGACAAATATATGTGAATATCAAGTCAGGCCGACGATGTGGGCAACACTGAAATACTACAGATACACTCTCTCAGACAGACACTCCCAGAAGCAAAAATCAATCGACAGACAGAAGCAATTGAAAACTTAGAGCAAAAATAAACCACACAAAGAGCTACAACTAGCTACAACTCATGAAAAAAGAAAATTTACAAAATCAAGCGACGCTAAAGCCTAATCTGTCGAAAACGAACGACGTAAAATTATTATGCATCTGTGAAGATTCGACCAAGCGTCCTATCCGAGATCCGGCTATGAAATTTTGCCCGCGCGTCTGTGCTGCACGTATCTCAGAATCGCGCTGTGCGGCCATTCGTACTCGTTCGGCACGATCCCGTCTATGGAAGACTCGAAATACGAGAACAGCGGAAACCAGATTCGAGTCCTGGTACAGTCCGGCTGGCGCAAAACGCGATTGTTGGCCAGCGAGTGATAATACAGGAAGAGACGAGAGGTTATGTAGAACGCAACGAAAACGTCGATGGAGTAATGCTCGTGTGCCGCGAGTATAAAGAAGATGGCAAATATATTCATGATCCAACTGATCGTATGCAACATCGGGATTCCGCGAGGCGTGTCTACAAAACACAAAGACAAAAATGACAACAGTTCTCACGGTGAAATAAAAGCATTCTCTCCGATAGCATAAAGTATAACGTCCACTATAGAACTAACCGTCAAACTGCCGCTTGTAAATCCAAACCTCAGAAGCATGAAATAAAAGTAAAGATTGATAGGATATATTTCTACTAAAAAATTACATATTTCAACTGAATTTATTAAACATTCCCTACAAATAATAATAGTAATGTGACTTCAAATACAGGGTGGCACAAAAAAACCGGACTAGTCACACTTAGGTTTGCATTTAATATAGTCCGGTTTTTTGCACCACCCTGTAGTTTAGGAGACATTATTGTTAAACTATTACTGTCTTTTATTTAGTCCAAAACTGTTCCTTTTGTCCACAACCCTTGAGCTAAATAAATTTTTGTCCTTGTTCCTATCCTCTGGTTGAAGAATTTGCATTTGTGATCTCTTGAATTAGTTGACGCCTAACTGAACCAAAACTTACATTCAGTGATAAAAAAGTTGAGAAGGGTGACTACAACAGTGTGCCCACTGAACATGTAATCCCCACACGTCCGTACGCCCTGCAGAGACATTCCAAAGCCAGACCAAATGACCAGAGCTCTCTCGATCTTTGACCGAATGTTTCCCATCGTCTGTTAAAAACCAAATCACCAGCCAATGCACTTATCTGCAAATTACCATAATAACAGTTGTATGCAGTGTTTATTCTAGCCGCCTAGATATTGGGGGAGTTTAACATTTGGGGGGCAGACATTGGGGAGGTCATACTACTTGCCAAAATGTCAAAAAAATTGGGGGGAAACTTCAAACTTTGGTGGGGAAATTCCCCTCCCCAGAGAAGTTCTAGAATAACACACTGTTTTTATGTCATCACACTACATGTCCAATAGTATTATCCCTGTGGCACACGCTCTTCAAAACACCAAGCTCTTACTATCACAGCACTACTTTTCCTGAAATTCATTCTTTCTGATCTGATCATAGTTACAAGTGTAAGCCTATGTATGATGCAGAGTAAAAACCAAGATATGATTAGACATGTGTGCCAAGAAATAGTTACAAAAACATTTTCCATTTCGATCAATTGTATACAAAAAATTCAGCTTTAATTCTAGTAACTTTTCATGTACAACAAGCATTCAGTAACTATCACAGATGCTATAGAAGATTTACTCAGATGACAAAATTTCAATAAAATATCTTTAAAATTTTCATACTAAATAGTACAGTACTAATATTATAATAATAGCTAAAATGTCATCAAATAAAACACAAAAGATGACAAGATAGGGACTTTGGATGGCCAACCCCCTCAAAATTCCTTTCTTACTTGACAGCAATATACACAAAACCATCAGACTTTAGCTACCTCCATTTCAAACTTCATGGGACCCAATATGGCCATAGACTTGAAATGACTAAAGCCTCAAATTAAATTCTTTTACAATGTGCCACTTGGAATGACATAGTACCTACGTATATTTCATACAAAATTAACATTAAAGTTACAATTAATTTTATACAATGCACGTGTGTGTGTGTGTCCATGTGTGAACTTCAACTCCATATTTCGAAATTTAAACTTCAAAAACCACTTCAAAAATAATATCTGACCAGTACTTTAACCATTTTTACCAATCAGACCAATCAGATCATCTTGATACGCAAGCACGAATGCAACAGAAATACAATGCCATAGATTAAAAAATAAACAAACTTTTGGTTCACACTGTAGATGAGTTCCTGGAACAGAGAGAGATGTAATCAACATTGTTACACAGCGCAGCATAAAAACTGTTCCAGTCAAAGCGAAGAGACGACGAAGAATTATGAACCTGTGAGCAGAAAATTCAGCATAAATTGTCATTATTCAGCGTGTCACTGTAGATCTTTACAACATGCAGAGATAAAATGTACCTTGCACAATGCACATAAGAGACCATTGGGAATTAAATACCAAGGGCATAAAAATTAAACAAATGAATGAATATACATATATATATATATATACAGTATATATGTGTGTGTGTGTGTATATATGCTACTTGTATACATCACTAGATAAAAGGTAAAGCTATGCTCCACAGGCTAGCGTGGGCCTGTCAGAGAACTGAAGGGTTAGCGCCTTCAGTTAAACATGACAATGGCTGAATGAGGGCAGATTGTCGGTCTTTCCCTCACCGCCTTTCCTTCCACCGAGTTAACACCCGATGTACTCATTCACAGCTGAGTCGACTTGGGGTGCTTGGGACAGAAACAACCGAAAAGTTTCTGTCATGGCTGGGAGTTGAACTACAGACCTTAAGATTGGCAGACCAATGCGCTAACCACTGCTCCACCGCGCACCACAGACGTCAATATTTTTAAATCATTTATTTTTATTCGTACTGTAATACCTATGTTTGTGAAAGAAGAGCGTTACGGAAAGAATCAGCATAAGAACAACTGCGGTCGCTTCGCACGCCTCAAATGCCCACGGAATGTACGGAAGATTGTCGAGCATTATGTCAGGCAGTGGCGGGTACTTGTCCATGTCGGGAACCCTGTCGTGTACGATGACCATCACGAACGCGGTCAGCATAAAGACGATGAACATGTAAAAGTAGCTGATCAACAGTTTCTGAAACTCCGGTTTTAAATTTTTTGAGATCTGCAGAGCATAATTTGACCATTCGCTGGCTTTTCCCGTCGTCGGCGACTGACGATCAAGATAATCTTGGTTCTGATATTCCTCGCTGCAGTCAACCGAGTCAAACACGGGGCGAAACTTCACCGCCCTTTTCCTGCCGTGGTCTGACGACGACGACGTCCCGTTGGTGAGTCGTGAAGCTGGAGACACGTCCAGACGAGAAGACTTAAGCTCGCTTAAACAGAGCATTAGATGTTTGATGTCTCCGAGGACACGCAGGGACAACGGAGGACTGCGCAGGTCATCTTCGGTCAGCATCATCAGAGCTCTCCCGTCGATTCCGTGTTCCGTGGTGAACAGGTTCACGTAGCCGTCAAAGTCATTCTCTACCAACCACTCAGCCACGTCCAAGACCGTCCACGAGTAAACACTTTCGTAATCAGGCATTTTCATCTGGAAACATCAAAACAGTTTTAACCCTTAAACTGCCAAATACTTTGAATCTATGCGCAATTGGAACCTAGTATGCTGGGCTCCGGTGATTTAAGGGTTAAATCTGAAGTAAAATTGAGTTCAAACAAGAGTCTCTCAAATGCTTATTAAAGAGAGCTACATAATCTGAGGGATCTGCGACCAATTTTCTAAAACTTTTATCCGTCCCAAAATGTTCGGGGCTCAGCCCCACATTTTGGGGGTGTCGATTTCGCTTGTCTGTGCCACACAAAACGGAGTTGTGTCTTTTGAAAATCCCTAGCACTAGTACGGCATGCTTCTCTCGCTTCTTTATATCACTTATTCTTATTTGTGCGATGAATATGGTAAAACTGAGTCATAAATTGCAAACGAAACCAAATACATGGGTGAAACCGTAGGACGCCATCTGAACCCCTTCCAGATGTATCGGCTAAATTGTATATATAACTCACACAGGCGCTACAACAGCTTCCAAGGAATCGGCAGTTGTATCAGTAGTTACCAAATCGAACAATATTTAATTTAGACTTTAAAATTCATTAAAATTAATCGACTAGAATAGTTTCCATCAAGAAAATTAACTCAATCATGTTTTTTAAAATTTTTTATGTAAACATTAAATCGATTTTTGTTTTAAAATATCAGATGACACATCGTTTGATCACTTAAGACGAGTAATGCCGTCGCTGCACCTTTATGAAAAACAAATGTTTACTTTGAAAACCACAGGATTGGTAGGAACCGTCATAGATTTTAATATCATATTATAATAAATCTATGGGAACCGTAGGATACTGCGGTGAGAGAACTTAAAGAATAATCGGGACGGTTTATTGATTGTCTTTTGAAATTGTAGACACCATATCTGGAATTGGCTTAAGCGTCGAAAGGTGCAAATGCATATGTCTCATTTTGACTGGTAATCTGAAATGCTGCTATGCCTTGGGAGCATCTATCCGCTAAACGATATTTTTATTCCTTTGTGAACGATATATCATTTTAGACAGCGCGTATCAACTTAATGTAAAGATGTTTGCCTATATACAGAGCCCTAGACTGCTAGTCTTTCTTGAGTGGCTATTTCCGTTAAGTCTGTTTATGAAGGAGTAGGAGGAGTAGGAGGGGGATTGAAGTGAGTATACACATCTTGTAAAAGTAGTCCCAATTTTCATCGGTTTTATGAATGGAAGGATATCACGTTCTGCGTGACTTGATCGAGTGCAAACATCCACGGCATGTTACTGATCTGCCATCGCGGTCGTTTTGAACTCTCCCCAGAGTCTCGCCACGGCAAGAAAACTTGGTTAATTAGATCTAATCTGTCGATCGATCGATCCAAAGATCTGCACGAGAATGGACTACATGGTTCATTTGCAAAAAGCAGCGGTCATATTATATACATAAGTATCTCTAACCCACCTAAGGTGACCTAACATAGAATGGAGAATAATCTTCAATACACACGCGCATATGTATATGTATGTATGTATGTATGTATATATGTATATATATATATATATATATATATATATATATATATATATATATATATATATATATATATCGTGTGTATCAGTCTTTCGTAAAATGCTTTTACGTGACATCTCGATCAACAAAGGGCTTTATTCTGCTCTCTTCTAGGCATTCGTCGCAGTCATTAACCTGCTAAACAATCGGGCGGATGATCACTCGCCCCATTCCCTCTCCCCTCCCACTCTGCGTGTCCAAAATAACGGAAGCGAAAACAATCATTTGATCGCTATAATTGACTTTCAAGTCCGAACATGTCTCGGCCAATTGCTCAATAATACACTAAGGGGTAGTGCATAACTCGAAAACCCGTATAATCGTTAATAAAATTCGAAAATATTTGTCCCTTATACAGAAGAATTTAATGGACTACTCAGAAGTACTTTTTATGAATGGATCTTTAAGGACTTTGGTGTGTAAGTTTCATTTATCATAAAAAACTATTTTCCTGGCGGATTAATTGGCGGGGACACGGCGCGGAAGTCGGTAAAGCGTCACGATGTGTGATTGAAGGGAAGATGAGCGATAATAAAATGTCACATTTATTCTTTGTTTTATCCGTAGTTACAGAGAAAAGTGATAATTAAACCGTCTAACGTCTTGTTGATACAGACTCTCGGTCAGTGAACTTGGTTTAGGTATTAAAAGTAAAACTTATATGATGAAAATCATTATTATTATAATGTATTGTAACAATATTTATATAGCGCCTCTTGACAATATCACTACGATACGAATATTGCACATTAGCAAAGAGATCGTAGAGAGAAGAAGGAAAATAAATCAGGAAAGGCAGTTGGGTCTGACTGCCAAACCAAATGAGTTGGGTTTTAGTTGGATTAAGTAAAAGTTCACCAGTGGTCCACAGTGCATTGGTAGGGGTAGGGCAGGAATGTTGAATATTGTCAGTATGCTTATATGCAGTTTCAATTTATAAGGGCCAGAAACATTGACGTAAACTTGGATGGAAGAGTGTTTGTGGGGGCGAGGGGAGCCCTTTACTTTCCCCCTTATCTATGGTAGTCTGTCTAAAGTGGGGGATGGTGGGCTCTAGCTTTGGAGGCCTAATAGAATTTTTGCCTGTGGTCAAAAAGATGTGCAGCATCTTCTGTATAAAGTGCATACGGAAAATGCCCATGGACATGATGTGCTTAATTTGTAATTGACACTTTGCAATTGCATTATTATAGTAATTACTTATTTGATCAGCTTGAATTTATTCAGAGTTTTTTTGCGCTGATGTACTTATGCATTATGATGTGAAACCACAAAACAGATGTTTGATTGGATCAGTTAGTACTGTGATTTTCAATCATTTTGTATCATTATGTTAGCACAAACAAGTTAATAATTTTCATTTGGCATTGCAGACATCATTTTTAGCACAATACAGTTTGACCTACTTGGTGATGTGTGGCTTTTAATCATAAGAACACTGAAGTTGAACAGTGTTGAACATTATTTGGTACTGGATTTCCCAGAACTGTTGATACCAACACCAAGTACTGATACTGACTGTCCTGATATTGAGTCAAGTGTCAGTACCCACTTAGGCATATGAATATGAGCCTGGAGAAAGAAATGGTGTGAAGTCACTTGCATTGCTGCTTGCCCGAAGCCAGAGACTGGTGCTTAACCCATTCCTCTAAATTCTAATTGGCCATACCTGTTTGACCTTTATATTACAGTCGAAAAACCCTTAAACAGAATTTGGTGGAGATATTAAAAGCACAATTTGAAATAAAGTTGAAGACCCATCTCTCTAACTGTACTTATTATTGACAATGTAATGCATTTGTAAACATCATTTGAACAGGCACAATGTAAATAACTAGTGTTTGTATGTATGTGTGTGTATGTATGTATTCAGGACAGCTTCTATAGCGCCGCAACATGCCAAGGCCAAAGTCAAAGGCGCTTTGAAATCGTTAGGATGTTGAAGACTAACGTGTGATGATGATCTTGAAGTCCGTTTTGATGGATTGAAGGAATACGCCACCTTAATAAATGCGCTGGTTAATCTTATAAAAGTGGCCATTTGTAATAGAAACGTTCGTAGCAGACAAGCCAACTAAGCACGGAAGAAGATGTACTTATGTATGTATAGTTTTTTTGTATAGTTTCTGAGCTAGAACTGTTGTGTTTCAGTGCATTGGGAGCTTTTTGCACTTGTAGGGTTTAAATGGCACTGATGGAGAGACTGGCTGTCAAGCATAGAAGAAGCAGCAGCAGAACAAGCTCGCAGAGTTCTACTGAAACTGAGGTCAGCTATTTATACGGAGATATTTATTTTGCATTGTATTATGTTTTGTAATGCATGTGTGTTTTATGAGTCAGTTTTCAATCAGATTGATTTTGTACTTTGGTGACCAGAGACAGAGGGCCTCATCAACATCATCATCATCATCATCATCATCATCATCATCATCATCATCATCATCATCATCATTTTCATCAATTTTCAGATTTTGTTATTGTCCATGTCCATGCATTTGCCAATCCAATGATCTATCCTAGTGATTTGGTGATTCTCTTTGTTTTGCCAACATATCTCTGAGGTTACATGTGTCTTCATCGGCCCATTGTTTATGCGCTGTTTGAACATTTCAGTACAGTGCTATGTTGTGTGGACATGGAGCTTTTTGTCCGTACTGAACTGATGCTGTGGAATTGTGGCTTTGTTTCTAGACTGATAATCAGTTAGCATCCGGAGGATTTTTATTTTTTTAGCCAAATTACCAGTTTGCTTGTAAAAACTAGACTTGTGAAAATTGAACTTTGCCCTTGATTTGTTTATCTAGAGGCACTCAGTGGTTACGGGTACCTCTAATTACCTCCATTCACCTGAGCACATTCACCTTGATAATACCTGGATCAATGAACTCTGATGTTATCCCAATGCTATGCACCTTTGTGTAATTTAGTGCCCTGTTTCATTTAAAGGCATTTAAAACTGTGTTGATTTTCTGGGGGGTTTAAACTTTCAACTATTGTGAATGACCCATAGAGGTCCTTTTTAAATTTTAAAGATGGAATATATGGACACATTTTCTTGTTCTGAGAGATGTTAATTATTTTTTATCTTTTTTTATCTTTGATTTTTATTGGTTAAAAATAGTTTACTGTTCTGTCACTTTCTGGCAATGCATCCAGATAGTTTTGATTTCCTTTCTTGTGTAAAATATCTTGTGTCATGTGTCTTCATGCAATTTATTGATCTGTTTGTTCCCTTATTGATTCATTTATTCCAAGAACTCTCCTCTGACATTTAATTATTTTCAAATAATCCTAGTTTCTCTTTTTCCAGCTCTTTGCCTCTTGCAGCAAGGCAGCAATGAGACAATCTTATGAAGAAGCTGGGTTTTGATTTCATGTTCTAATTCTATAATACCAAAAGTTCTTGGATTTTCAGTTTTATCTTTTCCACATCAGTTACCGTACACAGTGGTCATTCTGGACTTTCAAATATCGCATACAACCATTTAGATGTAATTGTGTTCAGAATTGTAAAACATCTTGCTCTCTTAACACAAGAAATCTGCAAGCAATTTTTAAAATTCGTTTTGAATTCTTGTAACATTGATTTAGTAGGGAATGCTTTTTATTTTGTGACTGTAAAGCCTGATGTTGTGTGTGTGTTGTGTGTGTATACTTGGTTTAGCTGAATGCCTGTGAAGTGTCAAACAGAAGAGCTCCTTCTAATCAGTCACCGATCACACTGTCGAATATCATCTCAACCTCCTATAAGCATTCGCCAAACCTTGTGAGAACATTTTTCATTGGTCACTAATTCTTCTGTCTTTAACAGTAAAGATCTGTAATAATACTATAAAATTTGAGGTCTGTTAGCTATTCTGGGGTCTCAGACACACGGCCCTTCGGTCTGGCCACGCTGCAGTCCTGAAAGGCATTTTATTTTTGCCAAGATACATTTTTGAATTTTTAAAGGTTAATTCAATTCCTTTCTAACAAAAATCTGACTGAAACGTAAACTAAATACCGTCATTACATTCACGCAGCACACTACAGGCCGTCTAATGTAATGTAATGCAACAGAATATTTGTATAGCATCTTTTCTGAAGAATCACCCTGAGGCACGTAATTACTACAAATTGACAAAGAGATAAGTTTGAGTCGTTTCAAAAAGAGGGTCATAGAATTAATAATGGATAGAATGGACTTTGTAAGGCACTATCTATATTCTCAGGCTGACTAGACCATCCAAAACCTATGACATGCAGCAAATTGCAAGGCAAATCTGATCACCCAGTGATTGTTAACCCCTTAACTGGCCATTTATTTGTAACTCAATGTAAAATGGACGAGTATACTTGTCACGGGTGTGGTTAAGGGTTAATTAGTTAACCCTTTTGAGTTTGTGCTGCCGGTCAACGAGCCAAGCTTTGTCAGCATTGCTGTTTGAATTATTAATTTGAAAATTTTAATTTGTCATGCATTGAGTTTATAATATTATATTATATATAATATTATTGTATGAGCACGGGGTAAATAGTGTATGGATACTTTTATGTTATGGTTTTGTGTTTTCAGTTAATTCCAGATCCAGAATTTCTTAAACTTCTTAAGACGGTAGGAGCAGAAAGTAGCCAGGCTATTAAGGACTTTGAAGTCTATACCATTCAGCAGGTATGTTGGATAAATTCTCCAAAGAACATGAAGTTGATGAAACACTGAAATATAAATAGTTGTTTCCCCGTGTCGTTGGTTTATATCGCAGACCATTGCAGTTCCTTGGATTTGTTAATCATTGTCTGGACTTGGACACAATTTTTAAGTTCTTGCAAATATCAATATAAAAATGCAAACTATCTGTGGAATTCGAATTTTTTCTTTAGTGAAATTTTGCAGATCTGCAAATGAATCTTGCGGTTTTACCATCCATTTCGTGTTAGACCGTTACTCAGTTACGGCTTTTGTTAATTTCACGAGTTGTTAGCTTTGGAAGAGTATATTTCAATTGACCAAGGATGACATGTTGCATAGTTGACATTTTTCCCCATCCATTTCTAGCAATAAGAAATACTTGCATTGTTTGTTTGATGCATTAATGGTTTCCCAATTTATTCTTTTTCCAGCTGTGTTTCTACCTTAAGGAATACATAAAGTCACGTCAACTCTACGACACCAACAATGTTCGTGCCATATCCTGTGCCAACGATCCTCTCGGAAAGGTTTTCCGCGTCAACCATTTTGCCATTCACGATGTTTTGTAAGTGTTCATAATTTTTTTCCGTGAGAGAGAGAGAGAGAGACTTCATGAGAGTTTTTTGTGGTTAAGCAATGAATAGTCTTTCTCCAATCACTTTCAAAACCGGACAAAAATCCCGGGAGAAACACAACACAATTAGATTAACCCTTTTCCGTTTGCCCCAAGAATGCTCGTCGGTTTTACATTACGTTGCAAATAAACGAACGGTAAAAGGGTTAAGCCATCGACATTAAATATTCACTGGCAGTAGTTTGCCTTTGGCAGAGGAGAGCGGGAAAGTTGAAGCCAATTTGCCGCCATCTTTGCTAAGTCTTAGACGATCGTTGCCATGGTTACCATAGAACATACTGCAACTTTCTACAGTTTTGCTGCAGCATCTTTGTCTCTAACTTCTCTCCAGTTATGCAGACTTGGCTTGTGCCTCCAGCTTGAGTTTTCACTGATTTTGTGAATAGTGCAGTCTGGCATAACCCCCAGAAAAAGGTCACAGTGTGCTGTTACCTTAAAGGTTGTTTTTTTACCGTTACCGGTACCAGTTGCCAACAATGTACTGTTAGCGTTAATTAGTAAGGTGCTATTTTTTCATGGGTCTGCTGATGGAGTTTTTTTCCTCAAAAGTGTCAAAACTCTTGTTGGATTTTGGCTGCCTGATGTTTTGTTTTATATATGCATAATCCTGGGCCGCTTTTTGTACTTATAATATTTACACAGGCAGATTAGCAGATGTTGCTATATGCCATAAGACAAGAGGTTGAACCAGTGAGTTTATTTTTAACAGGGATTTAATATCGAAGACAAGTACTCCTGTTGTTGAATCACCCAAGAGTAAATCATCAGGACTCAGTAAGCTGGTAAGTATTTGCATATGTATAATTCGAATGCTATAATTGTAAAGATTATTTTTATAAAGTTCTCTCTTCCAATGTGTTATCGTCTACGATACCGGCTTTGAAAGCATAGAAATTCACGAGATTTTACTTTCTTACTTATTGGAATGTTTGCATCTGTGCTGTGTGTGTGTTATGTATCAATCAACCCTTTTATCTTGATGGATACCCTTGCCTTTAGTTCTATGATGTTTGTGACAGAATAAGATTTAGTAGAAATGTCTATACCAAGGCCTGTACCAAGACCTTGGTACTCGTACTGAGTACTGGTACTGAGTACTTGTGGATGTAGGGGAATTTGTAACTGCGTGTTTCCTCTGATTAACGTATGCGAATTTTTACTTTGTAGGATGGAACCTTGAAGTCATTTGAGTGTGGCGAAGATGTTCTAGTTGGTGGGTCAGCTAAGGACAACAGTGTTGTGCTGTCACCGAAAAAAGCTGCGGTGTCTTCTGTTAATCTCGTCCACTCGGGAAATAAATCTTTGGTCAGGGATACCGAAACGTCATGCCCTGTCGTCACGTCGTCAACAGATTCAGTCCGAAAGGCCGGTCTGAAGCGACTGTTTGAGGAGGAAGATCGAGAGCAAGCGCCGGACAAGAGAATCTGCCTGGGTAATTAAAACATCTTCGTTGATACGTTTATGCAGAGTAATAATATCGCAAAGCCTGTTTTGGTATTTATTCTACATGAGAGACATAATTGAAATGACCTACCGGGTATGTGTAGATTAGAGCAGAGATGTTCATGGGTCCATTTTTTAGAACCAAGTCCAACCCAACCCCATCAAATTTCCCACCCATGCTGGTAATAGGGAACCTCGACCCAACCAAACCCACCGTAATACATTACAATTTCTTAAACCATGACTTACTTTCTCACTCAACCCGCCGTTAATATGGAAAAGTCTAACCCACCCAAGCCAACCCACGGGTTAACCCAACCCATGGACATCTCTGGATTCGAATATGGAATCAGGATTTTGCAAATTGCGTTTATACGATGATTTTAAGATGGTGGTAAATGTCTGAGATGTTTGAACAATGGTAATGGCAAATGATATGGATGTTAAACAATTGTGTGACAGCAGCAAAATGTTCACCAGAGAGAGACGCAGCCGCGGTTATCGAAGTAGTTGAATTTAAAGCGTCTCGACTTTTTGACGAAGACGTGTCTGACGTGGAAAGCGTCTACAGTATTCAGGTTAGTTGTTTATATTTTGAAATAGAAAGTATTACCGGTACTTGTGAGATTGTTGATTTTTGTGAGGTCATTAGAATGAGCAAGTAAGTAAAATCTCATTAATTTATGTAGCGCTTTGGAAAGTGGTCCTTAAGTATCAGCTTATTCTTTGGCGCTTAATATTAACGACTGTAAGATGATCCTTTCAGTGCTTTGCTGTGGAATCTGTAGCCTTCGATCATGATCGTACTCGCACTAAATTCTGTTCACTCGGTATGAAAGTCATATTAGTCACATTGAAATATTTTAGAAAGAACATGAGCAAGCCACTTGTACAAACGGCATTAAGTTGCTTAGGTGTTTTCTAATTTTGCTTTTAAATAAAAGAATTAAGGTATAATAATGTCGTTGACTTTAAAAATCTTTGATCTGTCATTTAAAAATTCCTTGTACAGACTTGTTTTTTGTCAGTATGTTCATAAAAGTGATTTATATAGCACTCAAAACATTTGATAGTGTAAAGTGTAAGAATAGAGGGGTTTGATCTATACATGATTCTTAATTGTACTGTTTTAGAGCAAAGAAACTGCTTTCGTTAAAGAGTCTTCTGACGATCTGTGGTTTCTGAAAGAGGACGATGCTGACACCCAAGACTTTAGCGACATCTATGCCAATGAATACGACATAGTGTCCGAGCTGAGTCACGAGTCGTCGAACGAGTTTGACGGCGACGAAAGTGACGTCTTTGCCGAAGCGCAGGTACGAGTGCGCGTTTCTGCGCGTTTGCGACTAAGTTTATTTGACTTTGTGGAACAAGAAGAAGAAGATTTTCTCATCTGGTTTATTGAAACAGTTGAACTACTAAGGGGCTTTCTGGCTTGTTTGAGTTTATCATTTGCAAATGTCTATTAATTGCATATCCAGTTGATAATATTTGAATGACCCGGTGGAATAAGGAGGTAACTGCTGCTACCAACCCCCCCCCTCCCCCAATGGTGAAATTATCAATAACAATAAGGGGGTAACTACATTTACCTCCTTATTCCACCAGACCCTTCAATTGATAATTTCACCACTAATGGGTAACTGCTTTTGCATCCTTATTCCACCGGACCATTCAATCTCTCCCTGTTCTAGGAGATGTTTCCAGTGGCAATATATATTTGGCATTTTGAGGATGGTCGTAGTACAGAACCTGGCTTTTTTCATTCATTTCTGTCCTGATTTGACTAGACGGTTATGTTTGGGTGTTGTAACATGTAACATTGTAGCATTCACAGCTTTATATCAATGATATTGATGTACCCTTTCCTTTCTTTCGTCTGTACGAACATAGAATGTAATAAATTGAAGTTAAAGCAAATTGATAATTTTTAGTACTGAAGCAGATGCCAAGAAATGTAATGACAACTGTTATGTTGATTTAGGATATTGTTGTGTCATTTGACGGATCGGAGACTGACTTCGCGGACGGAGAGCAGAGTGACGCTGAAGATGAAAGCTTGTCTCGACTTTATCGAAGAAGTGACCAGGTGAATGTTTTGCTGTGGTTGTGGTCAGTTTTTTTAAACTTCCCCCGAAAACTAGTATTCCGGTGAACGTGCTTGATTTTGTGGCCTCGGTAATTTATTACGGAGAATGAAACCGTACGCCCTATTATGGTTGAAAGTAAGGGGTGCTGTGGAGCAGCGGTGAGGTTCTTGTCTTTCAATCAGAGGGTAGCAGGTTTGAATCTGGCACTAACCACTACATAGCTGCCTTGGACAAGTTGTGCAAAACACTCCATTTGTCTCATTCCCAGGTGGGGTAAAGTCATTTGAACCTGTCTGAGGGCAAAGAACTCATCATCATCATCATCACCATCACAATCATTTAAAGTAAATATATCACAATTTATTAGCATGGTGAGCTTGATATAAAATTGCTGTATAAGAGTTTGTTTACTTACTATATAGCATTTCATGATGATGATGATGATGATGATGATGATGATGATGATGATGATGATGATGATGATGATGATGATGATGATGATGATGATGATGATGATGACGACGACAACGATGACGATGACGATGATGATATAGCATTTGGCATTTTAAGTCATATTGTGTTTCAAATCAGTGTAATAGTTCTTAATAAATACCTTCATTTCAAATCTGTTTTTGCTGTGCAGATCCCGGGGGCATCCTTGGCGTTGCTTAGTTTCACGGTGGAATTGTTTAGCAAGGATTGAGAATGGACCACATTTTATTAAATGCTGACATTTTTGCTTTAGATGTGGCTATGCTTGAAGTGTCACCACGGTAACCCGGGCCCTGCACGGCTCTGTAACGAATGCCTGAACGCACGGACGGCCGAGCTGCTTCAGGCGCATCGGCTGTCGTCTGCCAGCAAGAGTTCTGCGTCGTGCTCCGACGACATCGGCAGTTCGTCGTCTCAGAATTTGAACGGACAATCGACAGACTCGGATCACTTCCAGCAATGTCGTTCTGAATTTCCTCTTTCCGATTCGCACGACAAATCGTTTGCGACCGGTTCGGTCGCAATTCTGTCGAGCCAAGAATCCGGCTTCTTTTCCGGAGATGCGGAAAACGTTGCCAGCGTGACGGAAGCGGAGAGGAGTGCAAATGCTGACTTGGACGTGGCGTCCGACTGCGGCGGAGGCGTTTTGAGCCAATCCGTCGTCTCGGGCAACGCGTGCATCATTTGTTTGTCCGAACCGAAGGTGGCCAGCCTGGTTCACGGCCAAAGCGGTCACCAGGCCTGCTGTTACCAGTGTGCGCTGCAGCTGAAGAAACTGCGCAAGCCGTGTCCCGTCTGTCGACGGCCGATTGACAAAGTTATTCGCAATTTCGTGGTATAGTTGAAGTTCTTTTGAGTGCGTTAAATAGGCTGTCTGGGTCTTTACAGCTGTGTCTGGGTCTTTACAGCTGTGCCGTTTGGGTTTCTTCATTTGCTGTTTGAATATTTAGGTTTTACTGTCATGCGCTTCGACGTATTAAGCGAATCAGTATGTTACCGTTTTCGTGTTTCGATGATTCGGTTTTGGTCTGTGATGTCTTCAGGGTGACGATTTGTTGTTCAAAATTGTTGCTATTCAAGCGATTTTTGTAATGGTTCACCATTGGAGATACTGAATTGAATTTCAATGCGTGTAATACATGTTTAGTTTCATGTTCGTTGTACAACAGGACTTAGGACTTCAATTTAAACAATACAAAGTTGAAAGGCTGTTGGGGTTTTTTTACGTACAAAGTCATTGCGCTGCTAATGTTGTTAAGCTGATGAAAGAAATGGTCATTCTAAGTGTTTTGCTTTTCTAATCGGCACCAGTTGTGCAAGATGTCGAAACGGCAAGGGTTAATTTTATTTCTTTAGACATTGGCATTATACGATTTGTTGAAATGCTGTGATGTGAGAACGCTTGTTATTCAGAATAACATACTTCTATACAGAATTGTTCAACATTCTACAGTAGAATACTATTATTGCAGATTTGCAGATCTTGCCCATCATATCCAAAGCCTGTTTCTGTGTAATTGGATGCTATATTGATGACCAGTTGCCCATTTGCTGAGAGTTTATCTCGGGGGAGGGTGTCCAACCTTTTTGCATTGGGGGCCACATTGAAAACACTTAAAAGGTCTGGGGTCCACATGTTGGACACCCGTGGTATAGCTGTAGGTTCATCTTTGAAGGGTTTATACAATATTCGCGTGGTTTACTTTATTTGATAGTATTCTATTCATTGACAGTACATGGTTTTCTTATGCCGTTATATGTGGAGTTTTGCTTTGGGGTTTTCAAAATATTTCTTTAATGCTATGCGGACGAGTGTGCAAATGTACAGCGATTTGCATTTTATTTGTCCAACCGTATGATTGTATTAGAATCTTAATCTCTTCTTAAGTTGACCTTTAGTTTGAAATGTGTTCATGCATGGGACCATGGTCTCTGGTTTCTTGTACTGTATTTGTGTCCGTGAAACTGCATCTTTGCTAAATTCATGACTTCTTGTTGACGATCAAGACTTACGTATGCTATTTTCGTTTGCTGTAGATTTGTTACTTGATTGTTGCTCAGTAAAAGCTCTTATATCGAACTTTTGTGGAGCTTGTGACCCGTTGTATAAACGAGAAGAAATCTGAACCCTCCACGAAATTTTTCTATCGGGTGTAAAAATACATTACGCGGGGATTTTAGAAAATATTATTCCGATAGTTTTTCAACAGGATTGTGAATGATCATTTGGCATTTTAAATAAACAAAGTGAGTCATTTTCGTTTTTATTGGGGGGGGGCATTTTTCAGACCTTTAGTTCCCAAATTTTCAGTTTTGATCCCTGTCTTCTGCTGAGTATCTTACCAGACTTATCATTAATTGAAATTTGACTGTATAAAGAACTACATGCTTAGATGGAAATTTTGAAGGTGAATATGGTTGTATTTTTGGATGTTGTTTTACTAGTAGAGGAGAGTTGGAGGTGTTTAAAATTTGCAACAGTTGAAACTTTCCTATTCTATGTTCCCCAGAAAACAGTTTGAATTTTCACGGATCGCAGTTCTATAGCGGGAAGCTCTTGGTAGACAAATCGGACACTGAGAGGACTTCGGTTTTGTAGTTATTGTTCAGTTTAGGCAGCGTTAAGCCGAATTGTGTTCATATTTTGTGCATATCTTTGAATCGTTCAGTCGTGTACAATGTAATCAGAAGTAAGAACGCGCTAATAGAAGTGAAAGTGTTTCAAAGACAATAATTTTGACATTTCAAATTTAAATATTTTGTGTGCTGTTGGCTTATGGTAAATTATTTTTAGGGTCCGTCCATACGGTTGGTACGTATGCACTGAGGGGGTTGGATGTATGAGATTTTGCGTGTGTACGGTGTACAAACGGGGTTTGAAAATATAGGTTTTTTGCGTACGTACTATATGGACGAGCCCTTAAAGCATTCCTTCCTGTTGATTTGCTTTCATTGTTCATTTCATTTCATTTTCTTGTGTTGGAAAACCAATGCTGCTGCATAATTCTTCCTTTATCTTGTCCTGTCTTCTCCTGCTTTCATTATTGTTGTAGATTTTCATTGTTAGTTTCTGCAAGAGATGAAAATCTGCGTGCCTATCTTTGTGTGTTTCTCTTATGTTAATTGATTTCAGTCGAGCTTTTTCTTTTCTACTGTATTAAATGGACATTTTTTTGTTTGGTTTGAATTTTAAGGCTACAAAGATCGGTTCAGCTGCATTGCTATTAGCATGATTGATTGATTGATTGATTGATTGATTGATTGTGTTCATTATTATGGAAGTTATGGTGTTTTCTCTTTTGCAAATGTGTTCAATTTAATCTTTTATCAAGTTTTTATTTTTGGGATTTGCATATCCAGTTTACTTTGAATAAATATGCTTATTATCAGAATAGTGTTGCTTTTTATGTTGTCTAGGTTCTGTACACTGGATTTCTTCTCACGTTTTCTACGGCATTTCTTCACTACAGTTTGAAAGGGAGATGGGCAGAGATACATCCCCTAACACCCACCACCCCCCAGTTTGAGACCGACCCACCCCCACCCAATCTGTGCCTGGGATGACCTTTTTTTGCTTGTCAGACTTTTTCGGCAAGGATGGACACCCAAAATATACCAACACCCCCATTGACAATCCTAGAAATAACCCTGGAGATGGAATATCCAATCCGATATTGACTTCTATAGCGCCTCTTCTTGATGCACGGTGTTTTCAGAAGATGATGAACCGGAAATTCAGCAGTTGCTTATCCAGGATTCCGTGGGGGCACATCGACATTTTTGGGTGAATGCCTTGACCAGCAAAAATGGGTTGTTGTGTCAATCACATTGAACTTTCACTCATTCTTTTCAGTCATTATACCTACTCCTCCTCCTCCCGAAAAAATCTCGCCAGTTTTGCACTAGTCCCACACTCAGACCAGCGGTATTTTTACACCCCCTAATTTGAGACCCACACCCTAATTTCAGCTGTGTGATGACTTTTTGCTTGTCAGACTTCTTTGGCAGGGACCTCCAGAATTTACCGACACCACCCCCCCCCCCACCCAAATTGATAATCCTAGAAATAACCATGGATCAGACCCAGCTCAAATAGGGGACCGACCGGGCTCCCCCGGTGTCTTTGCCAATAAAATCCAGCCCACATAAGAAACCGGTTATATCCGGAAATTCTTGCCGAGTAATCAAAGCTTTCGTCGGCTGACTTGAGACATGGCAAGCAGATGGCTTCTCTGATCTGGAGTTCCAGGTGTCAAGGTCGGCGGAGAATTCTGCATTGCACTCAGACAGTGGCGGCTCCAGGATTTGACGAGTGGGGGGCTGTTGGGGGTGGCAACTTATAATCACGGGGGCAACCATTTGTTGTTCGGTATGTAGTATTAAGTATAGGGTCCCAACAGGGAGCCAGGCACTCAATGGGGGGCACGGGCCCCCCTGTGGAGCCGCCACTGCACTCAAACAGTGGGAAGGAGTTGGCCCAAGTGGGAAAAATCGCTGAAATGAATAGGCCTATAGGACCTATTTATTAGCTGTTCCGAGGCTCATGTCTAATGGCGAACCAATTACTATAGATGACAATTGACTGTGCCTGTTTTTGATAGGACAAGGATAGAGAGAGGGACGGCGTTGATTTATGCTTTAATTGGCGCCAAGTTCTTGACATTTACCACGCCTCGTTCTGATTTTATTCGTGTAGTCTTGTGTGTGTTTGTTTGTTTGTTTGTGTGTCCTTCTGTCTGTTCTCTGTCGTTAAAGCCTATATGTGTTTGACATGTGCTCTTTCCTCCGGCTTTTCTGTTATTCTCGGTCTTCCGTCCTTTAGTTTTGTTACTCAGACCGGTAGGAAGTGAGGGTGCAGCGCACACCCTGAAATATAAGGCTGTTTTTTAATCTTTGCTTGTGAGGATTTTTAAATAGAAGAAAGAGGGACGACCCTTTTTTGCTTGTCAAGGCTTTTAGGGAGATAGTAAAATTAGTGATGACCCTCTTTTTTATTGTTAGGGATTTTTCAGACACGAATATTATTTGTTTCCATTTTTCCCCCTGTGACAACTTTTATCTTGAGAAAATCTGCACACCCTGCTGAAAATTTCTCTCCGGCGTGCCTGTCGTTAGGCCTATATAGGCTATATAGGCTATATAGGCTATATAGGCTATATAGGCTATACTCGTCCCTCTTGAATTTTCTTTGCCTTCCTTTTGAACGTGGCAGTTTAAGTGATCGATAGTTTTCAACGTACATTGATAATGTACTATTTAAGCGTGAAGCCAATCGTAGCAAAACAACTTGTAAATAGGTCACGAGAGTCATTTCTTTGAGAAATGTATTAGGTCCAAATCTCCCACTAGCGCTTCGAAAACGAAATACAAGCCCCCACCCCAAGGCACGCATTACGTGGCCTAACACCAGCAGTCTCTAATTTCCGGATAATGCACGCAGTACGAATGACTAAAAGTCCGGCGGAGAGAGGGAGAGAGATCGTAGGCCTATATTAGTGTTTTTGGCAGCGTACGCTTTGTGTACAACGGCAAAATTATTATGGCGATCGCCGTATTTATCGCACGCAGACGCCTGTTTTGAACTCCTCGTCTGTGTGTGTGTGTGTGTGTGTCGTGTTGGTCGGGCTGAGTGCTGTGTGAGATAGAGAACCTTTTCATCGCAGACAAATCATATCGTTCGGGAACTGGATTGTGGAGATAAGAGGGTCTCTTATGCGTGAATCTTCTCGGATTCGCAGAGAAGCGCCAAGAAAGTCGTTTTCAAGCAAAGGTAAGCATCCTGTCTGACCAGCGAGCGTCGGGCCGCAGTGGCGTCGCCAGGAATTTTTGGTTGGGGGGTGGGTGGGGAAAGGGGCTAGCGTGTCAGATTCCTTGCCCACCCCTCCCCTCCACAGAAAACTTTCTCACCGGATTTGCGCAAATCTGGTAGGTGGTCTGGGGCAGGTGGGAGGGGGGGGGGCAGTTGCCCCATTTGCCCCCTACCGTGGCGACGCTAATGTCCGGCCGGATACCCTGGATTTGACCCTGATCTTATTAATGATTTGAATTTGGCGTGCCGTCTGTTGATGCTACGGTGCATTATGAAGTTGCGCTATAGAAGTTTAGGATTAGATTAGATCATCCAGACTCCAGGCCTTTGGGGAGAGGGGTGAGATTGCAACGCCATTCTATGGTTCTCTGGCAGTGTTTATTCTAGCCACCTTGACATTGGGGGAATTTGAAATGTTTGGGGGGGGGACAAGGTCTGAGTCTCCACACTTTGGGGGGATTTACATCTCCCCAGCAAACATATAAAAAATTTTGGAGGGAATTTTAAAACTGGGAGGGGGATTCCCCCAGAGAAGGTCTAGAATAAACACTGGCTCTCTGGTATCTAAGAAAAATGAAGCGAAAAAACACTTTACACTTTCACGTATTCTCTGACACTTAAAAAATCAGACGATGGCGACGACGATGATGACGACAACAGCGATAGCGATGATGTCGTGAAAATTGTTCCTCTGTGTATACTGTACACTGTGTGTATATATTGCATGTACGTTTGAATTGTGTATTCATCTGTCTGTAGAGAGTAGAAACTTTAAGACCAGTAAAGATGAATTTTTCATTTTCGACTTAAAAACCAAAAAGCTAAAGCCTAAAATCTGACTTTTTTATAGTTTTCAGGCTTTTTTAAAAGCCTAAAAACCTGGTTTAAAAACCATTTTCCAGTCCTGCTACCGACACAGCCTAGGCCTACTTATTGCTTATGCCGCCTATTGTTATTGCCCTACAGCCTAGAACTTTCTACGATCCGTCCTCATTTAAAACGTCAGCGGGTTAATACGAAGTGAAAGTAATGTTCCTGTCAGTTATTGGACGCAATATTGTCAATCATCGGACCCGCGACACATGCCAGTGCTAATGACTGACTGCTGGCGTAAACTTGGATGAAAAAGAATGGGGGGGGGGGGGCAACCTCTATACCTCGCCCTATCCTATGGTAGCCTCTTAAAAGTGGGCTGGAAAGGGGGTCGGGAGAGAGCGGGGGGAGGGACTCGAGGCCTAGAGACTTAATTGAGGTTTACGCCTGTGCAAGCGATCGTCATTCGCTTGTCCGTTTTGGATCTTGTCTGTCTCGGTCGCTTCCTCGCTCTCTGAATAGTATGCTTCGATTAAATATATCAATTTCGTGCTGCTGCTGCTGCTGCTGCTGCTGCTGCTGCTGCTGCTGCTGCTGCTGCTGCTGCTGCTGCTGCTGTCCTGAACGCGCACGTACAGTAGTAACCGCATATTGACAATAATTACGAAGGGAAGGGTTGGAGTGGGCGGGCGAGGGGCGAGAGAAGAGCACGTAGACGGAGTAGGCCTACTAGACAGACAGACAGACAGACAGACAGACAGACAGACAGACAGACAGACAGACAGACAGACAGACAGACAGACAGACAGACAGACAGACAGACAGACAGACAGAGGTAATGGGATTTTGGAAAAAATTGCAAGTGGAAATCAGAAATCCAAAATAAAAGAAGGGTTAGCTATTGAAGGCAGGGAAAGACAGTTAGACAGAAATGGAGTTAGACAGGCAGGCAGACAGACAGACTGACTGACTGAAAGGTTAGCTTCTATAAGTAGAGAAAGCTAGCAGACAGACAGACAGGAGGACAGACAGACAGACAGACAGAAACTGAGACAGAGGAACATAGACAATGGAGCAAAAAGGCAGACAGACAAGCAAACTGGATAGAGGCAGGGAGACTAATAAAGGGGCAGAAAAGAGAGAGAGAGAGAGAGAGAGAGAGAGAGAGAGAGAGAGAGAGAGAGAGAGAGAGAGGCAAGGAGACAGACAGATCGGCATGTTAATGATAGCGATGAAGGAATTATAGAGGACTGTTGCGACGTCCAGCCACAACGGAACAGACGCTTGGAATTATGACTACAAGACTATAGGTTAATGCTCTCTCTCTCTCTTTGTCTCTCTTTGTCTCTCTGTCTGTCTGTCTTTGTCTCGCTCTGTATGTCTCTGTCTCTGTCTCTCCGTCTCTGTCTCTCTGTCTCTGTCTCTATCTCTCTGTCAGTCTGTCAGACTGTCTGTCAGTCAGTCTGTGTCTGTCTGTCTCTCTCTCTCTCTGTCTGTCTGTCTGTCTGTCTGTCTGTCTGTCTGTCTCTCTCTCTCTCTCTCTCTCTCTCTCTCAGCCGGGCTTTGAGAGGCCTGAAGCGTCTGGGAGGAGATAAGCACCGAGTGAAAATCCGGTTGAGTTTCCGATCCTCCTCCTGATGATTCCCCTTGAAATCGTCTTCTGCCGTGACTCACGCAGGCGTCCTGGAATAGAGCACCGGCCGAGGGCAGAGAGAGAGAGAGAGAGAGAGAGAGAGAGAAAGAGAGAGAGAGAGAGAGAGAAATATTGGTCTTGTCGTCGGGTGAGTTTTTCTGCCCGGTGCAATGCGCTCGACGAAACATCATGTCGGCCAGGCAATCAGTTATACATTCGCGGATCATCTTGCCAAAATGTCTGCAGAAACTTGTCTTTCTAGTCGTCTAAATCTCCACTCAGACTAATTTCATGTATCCCTATAGATACACCGCCCGCGAGTAATTTATAGGCAGATGTATATATCACACAGGGGCGTTCCACTTAATTTGACGGACGAAGGCCCAATTTTTTGTGACTGGTGAAGCTCGACATATCCCCCCCCACTGCTCCAGGTCACAAATCGCACCCTGCATGTACCATCGAATTCGATGCTCGCCTCGGAGTGAGAATAGCAGTAAAATTGACAAACCACGAGCCAGTGGCGTAGCCAAGGGTGTTGGGGGTTAAACCCCCTTGGCTGCCGAATACAAAATATTTCTAATGAGTTTCTATGCAATTTTAATTTTTTGACGCGACTTTGGGGGTCACGCCCCTCTTGGCTATAGGCTGTAAAGGTTGGTTTAAGTAAGAGGCGAGGATTTTGTGCTTGTCAGGATATATTTTGCAAAGATGGTCACGGTCAAAACCAGAAACCACCTCCCATCCGGAAATCCCGGCTACGCCACTGTTACGAGTAGATTTAATTAAAAGAGGATTTACAATAGATAGAAAGACAGCTAACCAATCTAAGATTATCAAATAAGGTCGCAAATTTTTTGCGTCGGAAAGTTTCATCAGTTCGATTCCCGAGTATACGTGCTGTAGGCCTATATCGCAGAGATGTAGTACTTAATTGGTACTTGTATTCGAATTGCTCTCTGGTAGAAATTTCCAGTACTTGTACATGTACTCGGAGGCCTGGTACTTGTACTTGTAGGCCTACTCGAAGTTTTTGGAATGCATGCACGTGTACTTCTACTGATGTACTCATTTACTTTATGCCCAGGTACTTGTACCTGAAGTATTCAGTGGCGACTCCACAGAGGGGCCGGGGGCCCGTGCCCCCTCTATTGAGTGCCTGGCCTCCAGTGCCCCCCTGTTTGGACCCTATACTTAATACTACATACCTAACAACAAATGGTTGGCCCTCCATGATTAGAAGTTGCCACCACAACGCCCCCCCCCCACTTGCCAAATCCTGGAGCCGCCACTGTCTACAGGGTTCGAAATAGAGCACTCCCAGCCATTTCATACTACACACTAACGCCATTGACTGTACGAGAACGAGGGACATCAACTAAATGAAAGTCCTGGCGAATATCTTGTGGAATGGCTAGTAGGGCGATCGAGGGAAGAGCCGCGTATTAAAATATTTTATTAATTTCTTATGACAATGGCATTTTTTCTATGTCGTTTTTCATATGGACCTCTAGCTGTTTAGGCCTATAACTTTTGATTTCTTGGAAGGAGCGACTAAATCTTTGAGTTATATGGTCCAGAGGGCTAGCACCCTCTACTGAAATAGGCAGAAATTGATTGCTATAAAATATATTTCTTAATTTCTTATGACAATGGCATTTTTTCTATGTAGTTTTGCCTATGGACCTCTAGATGTTTAGGCCTATAACATTTTATTTCTTGCAAGGGGCGACTAAATCTTTGAGTTATTTGGTCAAGAGGGCTAGCACCCACTATTGAAATTGGCGGAAATTGGATGTTATTAAAATATCTGGTTAATTATACAACAGGTTTTATAGACATCAAACACAAGTTTTATAATTAATTCGCTGAGTAAGAGTAGTCGATTGAATACCTGTTAAATAGAGGGTTTACTGGGCCTTGATGTCGCAAAATCTGATCGATTTGAAGAAATTTTCAGACAAAATCCACACTTTCCTCTTGCCCCATCTTTACTGCCTTAATATTGGCAAGAATAATCAATAGCATCAATCTCAATTTCGATCTACAGGCAGTGGCGGCTCCAAAGGGGGGCCCGTGGGGGATCCGTGCCCCCTATTGAATGCCTGGCCCTCCAGTGACCCCTCTGTTGGGACCCTATACTTAATACTAGGCCTACATACCTAGCAACAAATGGTTGGCCCCCATGATTAGAAGTTGCCACCCCAACGGCCCCCACTTGCCAAATCCTGGAGCCGCCACTGGAGGCATTGTGATTGTGTATTTGCTACATTTCTGATATATATATACACACACACACACATATATATATATATATATCGCTAGACTTAAAAAATAGTTTACCATTGAAAATGTGACGCTCTTTGAACGTACACAGACACACAGGCCTACGCCTACACGCACCTGCAGTCTGCACGTGACAAACGTAAAACAACGATTAAGTTTGAAATCGAATATAACAAAAATGGCTGATAAATGCATATATAGGGTTTCGCGTCAGGACCGTTTTAGCTCCAAAAATAGCGTTTGTGCGTGTTACGACAACTGCTCGCTGTTGGCGTAAATTTTCGAAATTAATACGATGCCTGACCACGATCGAATTCATTATCGGTATATAGTAGTAGTAGTAGTAGTAGTAGTAGTAGTAGTAGTAGTAGTAGTAGTAGTAGTAGTAGTAATAGTGTTTAGAGTGGTTCAGTAGGATCTAACCTGTGTGACTTTGACCCTGATTATGCGACAAAACACAGCTTTTCCATTTGTCATTTTCCCTTGTCATTGTGTCTCGTTTTTCCTTCGTTGAATAATCTCGGATAAGACCTGTTCTGCGGTGGTTTTGATTTTGAGTATCACCGATTGACACCTGTTGAGTGTTAGAGCAGATAGGCCTGCCAAGAAGGTGTATTACCACTAATTAATTACAAATGATCGGCAGTGTTTATCCCAGCCACCTTGACATTGGGGGGGGGATTTTGAAATGTTTGGGGGGACAGGGTCTGAGTCTTCACAATTGGGGGGGGGGTCCATCCCCAGCCAGCATATAAAAAAATTGGGGGATTTTAAAACTTGGGGGGAATCCCCCCAGAGAAGGTCTAGAATAAACACTGAAGGATAGGTATATCTATTTTTAAAGATCTAAAGCAATAGAAATGGGTCCAGATTTTAAAACCCAATGCAACCCAACCTATCATGGCTCAGAGCCTCAGACCCAACCGACAAAAGCAATAAGATTGCTTGACCCACCCCAACCCAACCCAACCCACCGTAATACATTACAATTTCTTAAACCACAACTTATTTTCTAACCCAACCAACCCAACCCAACATAAACATGGAAATGTATGATCCAATCCAACCCAACCCATGTCCATGTCTGGTTCTACTCTGTTTCACTCGACGTGTCCTGTATACAGGGTTATTTCTAGGATTATCAATTTAGGGTGTGTCCGTAAATTCTGGGGGTGCCTGCCAAAAAAGTCTGACAAGCAAAAAAATATATTTAAAAAAGGCCATCCCATAGGTGAGGTTGGGGTGGTGTGCTTGGGGGGTGTCGGTCTCAAATTGAGGGGTTGGGGTGGGGGCGGGAGGATGGGGAGGGTGTAAAAATATCCCTGTCTGTATATTAAACGCCTCAGAGGCCTGTGGAAAATGGAAATTTAAACGGGATTTCAGCTGCTTTGGATACATTGGCAAAATGACGCTTGCAGAAGTGTTGCAGACAAGATATTTTCGTTAATTTATCACAGCAGGCCTATCTAGATAGTCATCAGATACAGACTCAATACCCGTGTTTATCTGGCGAAGAAGATACAGAAACTCGTTAGGTCCTGGAAAATTCCTGAATATTCTACAGACACGCCCACGTATAGGCTAAACGCAACCAACACACACACACACACACACACACACACACACACACACACCACATATGCAGACATATATGCACACACAGTGATCTACTCCTTCATATTTAATCACAGCCGTTTCCAATCCTCTGGCTCAGGATACTAAGCCTGTTAGTCATGACTATGCAGTAACATCATTTCACATTTTCTTGGGGAGGGGGAGCGAGATAATAAAAAAACTAATAGATGTAGATTTATGGCAAATTTTTGTCGATTTTTGGCAAACAATTTTTTACACATTTCATTTAGTTATTTGACACATTATTTCCTCATTTCCTGGGGGCACGGCTCCACTGTCCCTTGCCTTCCAAAATGACGCCCGCTGTGATCGTATGATGATTGTACAGCATTCGAACTACGAGTGAACGATTGCGTCTGATCATATAATTATAGAACGTTCAATTATTTATCCGTCTGGCTTCGAACGCCGTTTTTGCCATTTAGGAGAATGAAAAATGCCTTGGTCTTCACGCAACTCTCCTACACCGATATGCTAATACAAGGCCTGCTCGCCTTTAGGAAGGTTTTTACATCTAAAACTCTCAGTAGGCCTAACAGGCCTAATAGCTCTGGCTATTATTATTATTATTATTATTATTATTATTATTATTATTATTACTACTACTACTACTACTACTACTACTACTACTACTACTACTACTACTACTACTACTACTACTACTACTACTACTACTACTACTATTACTACTACTACTATTATTTTACTACTGCTATACTACTGCTACTACTACTATACTACTACTACTACTACTACTACTACTACTACTACTACTACTACTACTACTACTACTACTACTACTATACTACTACCCGGTACTATTATTAGCCTCTGCGTACACTTCTATTAACATTCAATAGCCATTATAACCGAGGTCTTCTCAAAGGGAGGCCTATATTTTAAACCTACCTGTTATCGAGAGGGCGTTTCCAAGAGAGAAGCCTGTGGTTTTTTGTAGCTTTTCTAAGGCACTCTAGAATTCCTTATCTCTATATTCTCCCGTAATTCCCCCCCTCTCTCTCTCTCTCTCTCTCCTGCCCCGTTTACAAAGCAAAGACATAAGGAATTCCTGTTACTTCGTTCTATGCAGCATCACAATCGAGAGCAGGATTTTTTCAGACCCTGATCGACAGAGCCCTGGACAAGAGATAGACATATGCGATACTTTGCAGACGTTACACAGGAACCGGCGAAAATCATCAGAACATAAACTCTGTCTGCAACTCTAGATATTCGGTGCTGAAATTCTCCATTATATTGTAGATCTATGGACAAAAACCTAACTAAATAGCCTATCTCTATTAAGGCTATAACGGTCGTGAAATGCGGTAAACCGTATTTGGCGTAGCAATTAATAATTGGCAATAGCCTATCAGAATTCTTTAAACAGTGCATCATTTTAACGACTATAGAGAACAAGTCGATTTTGATCATGCTTATGAATATAATTTTAAACTGGGCTTTTTCAGTGGGAGCTCTGATTCTATTTGGATTTGGTGCGCCATCGGCTGATGCCCTGGGCATTATGATAGTGGCGCCATAGAAGTTGAATGATTGATTAAAGATTTGGAAAGATTTTGAGCATTTTTTCAATAACTTAAGCAATAACGGTCTGGATTAACTCTCCAAATATTTGCTTTTGTCTTAAATATTCCAAGTTAGGATTTGGAATTTTAAGATTTCATTCAGACTGTTGATGTTTTCACGATTAACCCCTTAACCGTGTATATAACTGTAACTCAGTGTAAAATGGACGGATATATCCGGGATCCCCGGTTAAGGGGTTAAATCACATGATATTGATGATGACTTTCTGTTATACTCTGTACTTACATGCATATTCACACACACACACGCACATCTGTCGCACTCAGTAATAATACACGCAGATAAGAAATTTTAAGCGCTCGCCAATAGTAAAGATGTAATGTGGTTCTGGTCATAATATCGTAACTGGTGTAAATGCATAAACAGATGGGCAAAAGTGGATCTTCGTCTGCACTGAGTAATTCAGTGCATTATTATTGGCCTATACTCGAGGCCCAACTATACAGGGATATAGAGAGTGGGAAAGAGGGAGAAACAGAGGGAAAGGGAAAGGAAGAGGGAAGAACTATACAATTACCGATCATACAAATTGTACTTATCGGCTTTTCCAATTATAGGCAATTTACTTAAAAATTATACACGCATGGGCGTAGGCACAAAGAAAAATACAGAAAGAGATAGAGACGGAAAGATAGAAGGACAACGACGGAGACACGGAGATAGAAAGAATGTTAAACTGTTGACTGTTCACACATGTGACGGGGAAATATCGTGAAATCTCAGTCAATTAAATATGTTTTATAGAAGTAATATCCCCATATCCAGTCGCCTACTCGACGCCTGTTCGGATAATATTCTCAAGAATCTCAACCATCATTCATACCTACTAACCAGCCAATTAGAACCAATTATAGGTCCTATATATTATACATTATATATATATATATATATATATATATATATATATATATATATATCATCATCATCATCATTATGGTCATCATCATCATTAACCGTGGGCTCATCGCCCGTTGGTGTATAATGCCATCTCCACAGTTTTCTGCCATTCTTTTCTGTCCGTTGCTCTGTGACTAAGATCCTGTAAACTGCTTCCACACCATTCTTCAATATCATCACACCATTCCTTGTGTGGTCTCCCTCTCTTATATATATATACAAAATATGAAATCCAAATGGTTCGTGATGGGTTACTATTTAATGTAATCACGTCATTAACAGCCAATTAGAACCAATTATGGAACCTATATATTATACATTATACATTATATATATATGTATATATATATATATATATATATATATATATATACAAAATATGAAATCCAAATGGTTCGTGATGGGTTACTATTTAATGTAATCACGTCATTAACAGCCAATTCGAACCAATTATGGAACCTATATATTATACATTATACATTATATATATATATATATATATATATATATATATATATATATATATATATATATATATATACAAAATATGAAATCCAAATGGTTCGTGATGGGTTACTATTTAATGTAATCACGTCATTTCTTTGGTCTTGCACAACCGTACTATTTACCTCGTGCTATACAGGTTTCTATTACATTGTAATTGGAGCTATGCGGGTCTGCAAGCCAACCCCAGGAGGTCAGAGAAAGACAGTCTAGATGTGCGTATAGTTATGCATTTACAGTGGGTTATTCCCAAAATTACAGTATATGCGAACATTTGGTGAACTGGGGCAAACATGTTCTGCAAAATCCAACCAGTTCATCTGTGCTCTTCGCAACCCCATTTTATAATTAGGCATCTGATTTTTAGACCCGACCCATTCCAAATATATGGTAATTTGAGGAGAAAGTAGGCAACACATTTTGAGAAAAATTGTTTGCCCGCGGAATCTTTTCTTTTCTTATATATGCCCCCTATTTTCAGCAAAACAGGAACGAGACACTTATAATGAACGAATCTCAAAAGACCATTCTGAACACGTTATGGTCGCTTTGCAAACGGGTCAGTTAGAAAATAATCTTCATACTACCATGATATTATTGACAGCAATAATAGTAGGAATAATAATAATAATAATAATAATAATAATAATAATAATAATTCAATTTTTATAGCACAAGTTATAGTACTCGAGAGATAGGCCTATATCAATCTATGGTACTAAAAAATTCATTGTCGTTAGGGTCACTCGTCTCTTAATTCTGTCCTTTGTATGTGTCATCGAGAGTCCACAGGGCTAATATACTAAAACTAAAAAAGCGGTATAGAGGTTTGACCATTGACCTTGCATTGCACTGCGTCTGATTCTAACAGAAGGGAAAGACACACTTCAAATTCAAGGCAGATGGAGGAGAGAAAGACGGTTGCTAGGCGAATCGTCAACCGGGACATGACAGACAGAAACTTCGAATGATGGGATGATGGATTTATAAAAGAGAAACAGACAGTCAGAGACAGAGAGACAGACAGGAAGACAGTCAGAGACAGACAGAAAGAGGGACACAGAGACATCGAGACAAAGACGGGGAGACAGAGAGAGAAAGAAAGAGAGACACAGAGAGAGACATAGACAGAGAGATAGAAATAGAAATAGAGTGTGTGAGAGAGAGAGAGAGATAGAGAGAGACAGAGACAGAGACAGAGACAGAGAGATAGATGGAGAGAGAAAGAGTGAGACAGACAGAGAGTTCGATGTTGAGAAGATGAACCGCATCTGCTTCCAGTATTCTTATCTGAGCAGGTGAGTGTCAGTTATCATACTCGACCTGTTTTTCGCCTCAATCTCTCACGACCAGCGAGCTCCTCGAAACCGCCGATCGCCAGGGGGCCGCTTAACGCGCGGCTCCAGCTCGAACGTTCCTGGGTGTATATCTCCGTTCTATCGGCAGCAGCATCAGTCCCTTGTAGGTACACCGCGCGAATAGGTCTCTTTCTCTCCCTCTGATCACGTCCAAGTACTTTTTGTAGGGCAATGCAGGCTATCGAGTACGTCGACCGATGTAACTTCACACTGCGTTCTAAAGACCTGGGCGATAAATAACTATTAACTCGTTGGTAGTATGTTTTGCCTGCGTCGAATGTCTTCGGAATGACCCCGAGGAAATAATCAAGATTCTTATCGACTCTAAGCCACTAGAAGCAAATACATCTTGTATACAAGAAGACAACAAACACGGAATGAAGAATCACAGAAGAATGTTTTCTACTATTTTAATTTTTCAAACGGATATCAGGGGGGGGCGTAGCGACGGGGGAGGGGGTATATTGATATATATATATATATATACATATATATATATATCCCCACAATCAGACTACCCTAGTAAACATTTTAATGTGTTTTTAAAGATTTTCAAAGTTTTTAAAGATGTATGCCCCAAAATCACATTATACCCCCCAAATAAAATTCCTGGCCACACCTCTGACGGATTTAAGTAAAATCATCATCATCATCATCACCATCATCGCCATCATCATCATCATCATCATCATCATCAACAACAACATCATCATCATCGAATGTTATGCTTCTTCTCTAAATCAATATTAGTCTTTTAAGCATGGTTGAAACCCAATATTCTAACATACGGACAGGCCTCAATCAATCGTAGGCAGTGGCGTAGCCAGGATTACGGAATAGGGGGTGCCTCATCGACATTTTCGGATGAAAAGTCTTGACTAGCAAAACAAAGGTTTACTTATCAAGCGCTTTGAACTTTCACACTTTCTCTTTGATCATACTACCCCCCCTCACCCCTCACCAATTTCCTCAACGGTTTTGCGCAAATCCCTTGATCGGTCCAGGCCAGAATAGGGGCGGGGGCGGCCACCCGTTCCCCCCTTCGCTACGCCCATGATAACAGGCTAGCTATCGTATACAGGCCAAGTATCACGCGAGAAAAGTTGGATAGCTTCCCTTGGTAAAGGCATTGCCGGCCTATGCTTTTTGCGCAGGTAGCCTATAGGTGCAACATAACTCGTGTCTACGCAGTTCTCTTAGTCAGATTTCAGACAATATTTATTATACCACCTACGTCCGGTGAGACGCACTGCAAGCGGGCTTCGTGTGGAATAGAATTCGCAGATTCTCGCTGAATAACGCACATTCGACTGCTGAAAACGAGCAGACGAGTCCTTTCGCCGGCGTTTTATTCACATACAGCTTGTATTACACGTTCTATGTTCCAGTTTTACGCTTTACAGTAATTTTTTCGACCGAATCTTCGATTACAGGACTGGTTAGCATAGCGTCGTGATTACAGGATTTCGAACGGCAAAAACAAGTGCTCGTGTTTCTTTCTCTGACTGCGGTGTCCTAGCCGCTGCTAGCCTAAGAATAAGCAGCTACTGTTGTGCTGTTTCCAAAGCGCTATAGAAATTTACGAGATTTTTTTTACTTTACTACTTTACTCGCTAGGGTATACAGTCGTTTGCTGCTTCAGTATGAATGCTGTTTTTAAAAGTTTCTTAAGTAGTCCTACAATGGGATGTTACATTAGGCATTTACGTACTAGTCTGGTTTATACATAGTGATTGTAATATAATAATAATACTAATAATAATAATAATAATAATAATAATAATAATAATAATAATAATAATAATAATAACTAAATTTAATATGTGTTCTATTTTGGCATTGCATTGAAAAATTGTTTTTTGTCGAATCAAAGATAGCAGCTGTAGCGGACAAACATGAGATGGAATAGAAGGATGTATGAGTGATTACTAAAACTACTTACAGCGCAATCCTATTATTATTATTATTATTATTATTATTATTATTATTATTATTATTATTATTATTATTATTATTGACATTGGACAGGTGAAACAGTTTGAACGAGGTGGGTGTGGCAGTTGAAACAATAAATCAAAGGCAATCTCAGAAAACTGTCGATAATTACGCATAGGGTTACTTAGCCTCTTATTATATTATTATTATTACTATTATTATTATTATTATTATTATTATTATTATTATTATTATTATTGTTGTTGTTGTTGTTGTTATTATTATTATTATTATTATTATTGTTGTTGTTTTTTGTTGTTGTTGTTGTTGAGCCGCTAATTAATTATAGTTTTCAACGAATTCATCGTGCTGATGTTCTTGTCTTATTAGATCCAGATTCTAGAAGTCGTCACCTGCGAAGCCTTCCATCTGTAGCGAACTCCTCCGGGTTCGACTGCAGTTTCCAGAGAACACGAATATAGAGCAGGTGAGGCTCAGGTGGCCGACGCTGCCATGTTTAACCTACGCCAGTGGAAATGTGTAGTTATTATCGTGTGTACCGTTTGATTTTTAAGTTTAATTTCTGGACAAAGGTTAACCACCTTAGAGCGAGGGCATGGGATTCAACACGCTTCAGCAAACCGTTTTAACATTTGCAGAGATTTTTAAAGCGAATCCCCGAATTTCTACTACACAGTCTTGATTTGTAATCAATGGCCTTTATATTTCAACGCTTTTTCAATGTAAGGTCTGTGCTTGATATCATCGCATATTTTTGAGTGCTTCCTTTGGCGAACTTTGACTAACCGAATCATATTGCAGGTCATGATAACGATGCTAATACTAAATACTTATTATAATAGCCTAATAACTACCATAATTAATTATTAATTTTTATAACACACGTTATAATATTCTAAAAGTAGCAGTCTATGATATAGTCCGGATCCATCCGTTAAAGACCAGGTGATTCCAGCGAGACAGACTATGGAGGAGATGCTAATGAGAAGAGACATGTTGATCTATTTTAGCAGGAAATTAGTTTTTACTAATTTCAAAGTTTCTATCAAAATTTCCGACCAATCGGCGCCACTGGGAGATGTTTTGCTAGCATGGCCTATACAGCGGATGCTAGTCGATAGCACGCACGATAGGCTACTGATGCCCAGGGCTCTTAGTTAGTCTCAAAAGCTATAGGCCTAAATGACTATGACAGAGAGTTCTTGTCACGTGCTGAAAAATTAATTGAACGCCGGCTACATGACCAGTCAGAGAGAGACAACGACTGTTTTGTGCTCGGACGATTCATTGTGATGCACTGAATAGAACAGTCTGTACTGTCTGAAAAGAGCATCGCCAGACACGAAAATACTTAATTATTGTTTTCAAACTGGCTTTGTTCTTAGAGTTAAGTTACACTCTCCGTCGAAAAAGCACTGTGGACCGAAAATCGCACGCGTTGAACATACTATAGTTAGCTTTTTCGCCAGAGGGCATAGATACACTGTGACCAGTAGAAGTACAGTAGATGTGCCGAGTAAAATGTCCACTTGGTAACTAGTTTTAAACAGGATAGATATGATGATGATGGTCAATAACTGGATTGACTAAATCAACAAAAACATGGTAAATGGATATTTTTGGTTTTGAAAATATGGGAGACAAAAGTAATTTCATTAGAAAATTTGGCGAAATTTTGAGAATTTTTGCCTTTCTTCCATGCATGTACGTATTCATGTATGTGTGTAACTATGTATGCAAGTTTACTGGCCTATTTATGTGGTTTTCATGTATGAAGAATGTATGTATGTATTTATGCATGTATATATGCATGTATGTATGTATGTACAGTATATGTATGTAAACTGTGTATGTATGTATATGTGTTTGTATGTACAGTGTATGTATGCATGTATATATATGCATGCATGTATAGTGACCTATTTATATAGCGCCTTAAGCATAGTATAGCCAAACACAAGGGCACTTTTACAAATGGCGCCGTGCATGACGTTTGTGTTAGGCGAAATAATAGATATGCAATTATTATGAATGAATGCATATGTATGCATGAATTCATTCTGTGTTTCTGGAAGGTCGGAGGCTGGAGTAAAATGGAAGAACTGGAGTCGGAGTTCGAACGGGGAAGAGTCTTTCTGGACAGACTGGAACTGGCCGACGCCGAGGAGATATTTCGGGATGTTCTGCAGAGAGTTCCGGGCGCCGACGGAGATCCTCGCACTCACCAGGTCATCGCCGGGTCCCTGTTCGGTCTCGCCGAGATTCACACGAAGCACTGTCGAACGGCGGGCATCACGCACTTGGACTGGACCTGTGGAATGCTCTTCGCTCTTCTCTTCTACCGAACGACCGCCGAGACGTGCGAAAAGTTCGTTCGCCAGCAGCGCTCGGGAACGGCAAACGGCACCGGGTCCGGTAACGACGAGGGTCTCGCCGACGTCGCGGCCAGGGCGAAGAGCCAAGCGGCCGCCGTCGAGTCGAACCTTCTGTCGGCGCTCAGGGGAAAGGTTCTCGAGAACAACGTTACGCTGCTGTTCGGTTCGGTTTCTCTTCTCCGTCGCGGAAAGACGCCATCTTTCGACGACGCTTGGTTCGAAGGACTGTGGGAGTTCTGCTGCAGGAGCGCCGCAGAATATCAGAGTGACGACGTCATCGTCACCACCGGAAATGACGTCGTCGACGACACGGAATCATTTCCGGCGAACGGATCCGGCGTGGTTGAAGCGAGTGGTGGTGATGATGACGATCGAAGAAGAGGCGGACCACCTCAGCGAAGAAGACGGTTTTCGCTGATTGCCAGAGGGGGCCCCGGTGCCGAGACGACGGTACTACCGTGTCCTCCTCCGCCTCCGCCTCCACCTCCACCGCCCTCGAACGAGATCCGACCCATCTCGCCGACGGGCAGCACCGTCAGAAACGGTCCGGTCAAGAGGCGGATAAACTTCGATAAATTCCAGGACGCCATCAAACAGTTCGTCGGCGACGTTTCGAAGGACATCCGGTCGAAGTATTCGAGCATTTCGGGAAGCATACCGCACGGATTGCTGGAGCAACGGGTCTGCTCCGAGCTGGCCTTCCGTCTTTCTCCCGGGTGTGACGAGACCCAGGAGCTGCAGACCATATTCGAAAACCTGCTAACGGAAGAAGAAAAAGAAGAAGACGATTGCACCGCGAAAGAACCGGCCGAAGATGACTTCCGGGAAAGCAGCAGTTCCGAGGATGAAATCGACGACCTGGCGGTGAAAACGTTCGATCTTTTCGTCAAACCGTCCGCAGTTCACAGCAGCGAAGAAGGAAGCGACGCTGGTCCGCCGTGCAGCGAGCTCGTCCTGTACGAAAACGGTCGGAATTCCGGCAAGGCACTGGCGCTTGTGAATGCAACCCCGGCGAAAGGAACCACGTCGAACGGGAACGCCAAGCCGCCGGTAAAACAGTGGGACAACTCTTCAAACGGCAGAAAAACGGTCGAGACGAAAAATTGTCAGACTCGCTCAAGAAACCAATCTGGTGATGAAAGTGGTATTTTGACGAAATGGAGACACAGAGAGAACGACAAATCTATTGACGACGATCACTGTTTTTCTTCTTCTGCGTCTTGCTGCGGATTCGAGGAAGTTTCTCTATACAGCGAAAAGAGGGAGAGATCCCGGTCAGAAAGGAGACCGGTCTCTGGACTAAACCAGTACATAAACGAATCGAGACTGAGTCAACATCTGGCCGTAACTGCCATGAAATTGGCGGACGCCTTGAAAAAGGAGACGTATTCGCTGGAGGCGATTCACCTGTACAAGTTCGCCTACGGGGCCCTCAGGGCGCATCCGCTGAGCGGCGCCGGCCGACTGCAGCACGAGCAGGAGCAGCTCCTGGCCGGCCTGCTCGTCGACATCGGTTCCACCTGCTGCGGCGTCGGGGAGATGGAATCCGGATCGGAGCTGATGCGGAGAGCGGCGACGCTGTACGAAGCGTCCGGTGAGCTGCGGAAACAGGCGGACGTCTGGTACCAGCTGGGCAACGCACACCTGTCGGACGGTCTGCGCCAGGAGTCGATCCTTGCCAAGGCCATGCACATGATCAGGGACGAGGTGAAGAGAGAGGAGGATGAGGAGGAGGAGGAGGGAGATGACGCAGACGAAGAATCATCTGATGATGAGGGGGATACTTACTGCATGTGCATCTACGACGCCATCGACTGTTACAAGCGGTCCCTGGACGCGATGGACAGGGCCGACGCGGCGGACGGGGGACCCGAGACCCCGATCTGCTCGCTAACGTCCTGACGAATCTCGCCGACTGCCAGATGATGACGGGCAGCCTCGATCAGGCGGAGCACAGCTACGAGACGGCCCTCGGTCTGTTCAGCAACACCTTCGGGAACGCCCTCCTGCAGAAGAACGCCCACGTCCTCGGCATGGTCGGGACTCTGACCTTTCTGACCCGCAACTACGTCCGGTCGGCCACGATGTTCGAGACGTCCCACTTCCTGCGCCAGCACCTACCGGACACCGAAGAGCCGACCCTGGAGATCGCCTGGAACCTGACGATGCTGGCGATGTCCTACCACTTTCTCGGTCACCACCACCAGGCGGTCACCTGGTGCATACGGGCGTTCAAGCTGTACACGCGCTTCTTCCGCGGTCGTCTGCTCACCGTCGATCCGCTCAGCAGGTGGTTCGTCGTCCAGAACCTGTACGTACTCGGATTCGCTTACAGTTCGCTGCAGCTCCACAGGAAGGCGCTGCACTACCTGAACTTCTGCCGGAACATGGTCGTCGACGCCGAGGACGACCACGATCCCGATCAATCGGCGCTGGTTTACCTGGCGCTCGGCGATGCACACCTGGCGGACGAAGATAGGGCGAGCGCCGAAAGGTGTTACGACGAAGCGAAGAAGAGAATCGAACTTATCGAAGACGGTACTCTGGCAAAGCAGGTTCTCGAGCTGGAGATCGAATGTCGCCTGGGCGCCGGGTCCGATTCGACCGGAGATCAAAGGGGTCACGAAGGGGCCGTCTGTCACCAACGAGACGTCGAGTCTTCGATAAAGGACAGCATGGTCTCGATCCTTCTCAGGCTCGGATTTTCCGCCAAATCCGACGAAAAGGACATAGACCGAGCCATCGGGTGCTACAACGAATGCGTCCAGGGTTACCGAGATCTCGGCGAGCCGACCGAAGCGGCCCGAGCGCTGGCCACCCTCGGAACTCTCTGCCAGGTCAAAGGTCATGCTGCGACGACGACGACGACGACGACGAAGATTCGCGAAGGAAAGAGGAGTTCATCTCAAAGGCGGATGACTACTTCAGCGAGGCGTACGTCCTAACGGATTCCACTTCGGTTGTTTCGGTTCAGTATGGAAATTACCTGTACAGTCAGCGTCGCTACCTGGAGGCGCTACAGGTGCTACTTCCGTTCGTGTTCTGCGACAGACCGGAGCACCTGGAGCTGTCCTACACCGGGATCGAGCAGATGGCGCTGCCAGTCCACCTGCACCGGAGCATCGAAGAGGACCAGGTGCTGGTCGTCGAGGCAAGGGTCCTGGCAAAGTTCCTCGCCCTGCTGTGCTTCCGGTGCGTCGGGATGGCGAAGGACGGCGACGAAGCCCTCGGTGAGCTGTACCGGTCGGTGGCCGGAAGCACCCGATCTCTCAACTACACCCTGCTCGGGTACGCGCTGCTCGAGTGCCAGCTCTTCCGGGAGTCGGCGGAGGCGTTCATGTGGGCGTTCCGGCTTCAACCGGAGAGCGATCTGTCCCACTTCGTCGCCTGGGTGACGCTGCTGCTCGCCGTCTACGCGGCGATGGCACGGGGCCTCGACCGACTGCTCAGAACGGCGCTTGCCGCCTCTGACGGTAACCGGCCGGGTGCGTGGACGTTTGACGAGAAGAAAAGCTATCTTCGTCGCCAGATTTCCCGGCGGCGAAAAAACCTCCGAGAACTCGGATCGGAGACGCGCGATGACTTGCAGCAGCAGCAGCAGCAAAACGGCGACGTTTCGATTCAAAGTCACCGCCAAGACAACCCCCTGGTGGCCCCCCGCGGTGACATCAGTCGCAAAGACGGGTCACCGAGCAACGTCCTAATGCCACCGGGGCGGCAGTCGCCCGGGGTCGGGCGAAATTTTGCGACGAACGGACCGACTCCGGGCGCTGAGCTCCGACCACAAGAAGAACAGGATTCGAGAGGTCATGAAGAGTCGAACAGGGCCACGAGGAAAAAATGGCGGTCGCGTCTCTACCATAATCTCCCGGACGCTTCGAACGACAGCGATTTTCTGACGGTAGACAGCAGAGAACCAAAGCTAAACCAGTGAGACGAACCTGAAAATGGTTATACCGTTTTTGTCTAGATGGAGATCTTTCTTAACCTGCAGAGTACAAATTAGTTCGATTGCTTTGACTCGCACCTCAAATATATTTACTTCAAATATCGCTGGTATTCTACTGTTTATACAATTATCGTCAAATTGCTAAAAATTCAAACAGCGTTTAAACAAAAACAATTCGTTTTTTTCTGAAATTCCGAAGAAAACTTGGACTAGTTGAACCTGTATAAGAATAATCAATAATAATAATAATAATAATAATAATAATAATAATAATAATAATAATAATAATAATAATAATAATAATCATCATCATCATACAGTAATCATAATAATAATGACTTGAATTTCAATTGCTTTTCCATGCATACCTGTACAGTGGCAACTCGACCGAGGAGGGCCAGGGGGGCCCGTGCCCCCCTACCGAGATACTGCCCCCCAGTGATCCCCTGTTGAGACCTATACTATATATATATATATATATATATATATATATATACTATATACTATATATAACTGTCTATATTGCAAACTATAATAATGGTGGCTATACATTGTATAGATTTTTAACCCTTTAAAAAAGTCAGACACCTGATAGATATCGAAAATGTGGGTCCAGATTCCTTGTAGGCATCGACTGGGCTTCAATCGGTGCAAATATGAAAGCCCTACGACACCACAAATTTTCGCTCAAATTTCGAAAAAATACCATGGACTATAGTCCATGGTTTTTTTTCGGGCGACCCAAAAATTCATGTCGATATTTCACCCAAATTTCTCTTTGGAACCCTCAAACACCTTGCAGTGATCTCAGTGGAGTAGAAAAATCCGTCACTTTCCACCCTATTAATGTGTCTATATTGCAAAATATAATAATGGTGGCTATACATTGTATAGATTTTTAACCCTTTAAAAAAGTCAGACACCTGATAGCTATCCAAAATGTGGGTCCAGATTCCTTGTAGGCATCGACTGGGATTCAATCGGTGCAAATATGAAAGCCCTACGACACCACAAATTTTCGCTCAAATTTCGAAAAATACCATGGACTATAGTCCATGGTTTTTTCAGGCGACAAAATTCATGTCGATATTTCACCCAAATTTCTCTTTGGAACCCTCAAACACCTTGCAGTGATCTCAGTGGAGTAGAAAAATCCGTCACTTTCCACCCTATTAATGTGTCTATATTGCAAAATATAATAATGGTGGCTATACATTGTATAGATTTTTAACCCTTTAAAAAAAGTCAGACACCTGATAGCTATCCAAAATGTGGGTCCAGATTCCTTGTAGGCATCGACTGGGCTTCAATCGGTGCAAATATGAAAGCCCTACGACACCACAAATTTTCGCTCAAATTTCGAAAAAATACCATGGACTATAGTCCATGGTTTTTTTTCGGGCGACCCAAAAATTCATGTCGATATTTCACCCAAATTTTTCTTTAGAACCCTCAAACACCTTGCAGTGATGTCAGTGGAGTAGAAAAATCCGTCACTTTCCACCCTATTAATGTGTCTATATTGCAAAATATAATAATGGTGGCTATACATTGTATAGATTTTTAACCCTTTAAAAAAGTCAGACACCTGATAGCTATCCAAAATGTGGGTCCAGATTCCTTGTAGGCATCGACTGGGCTTCAATCGGTGCAAATATGAAAGCCCTACGACACCACAAATTTTCGCTCAAATTTCGAAAAAATACCATGGACTATAGTCCATGGTTTTTTTTCAGGCGACCCAAAAATTCATGTCGATATTTCACCCAAATTTCTCTTTGGAACCCTCAAACACCTTGCAGTGATCTCAGTGGAGTAGAAAAATCCGTCACTTTCCACCCTATTAATGTGTCTATATTGCAAAATATAATAATGGTGGCTATACATTGTATAGATTTTTAACCCTTTAAAAAGTCAGACACCTGATAGCTATCCAAAATGTGGGTCCAGATTCTTTGTAGGCATCGACTGGGCTTCAATCGGTGCAAATATGAAAGCCCTACGACACCACAAATTTTCGCTCAAATTTCGAAAAATACCATGGACTATAGTCCATGGTTTTTTCGGGCGACAAAAATTCATGTCGATATTTCACCCAAATTTTTCTTTAGAACCCTCAAACACCTTGCAGTGATGTCAGTGGAGTAGAAAAATCCGTCACTTTCCACCCTATTAATGTGTCTATATTGCAAAAATATAATAATGGTGGCTATACATTGTATAGATTTTTAACCCTTAAAAAAGTCAGACACCTGATAGCTATCCAAAATGTGGGTCCAGATTCCTTGTAGGCATCGACTGGGCTTCAATCGGTGCAAATATGAAAGCCCTACGACACCACAAATTTTCGCTCAAATTTCGAAAAATACCATGGACTATAGTCCATGGTTTTTTCAGGCGACAAAAATTCATGTCGATATTTCACCCAAATTTCTCTTTGGAACCCTCAAACACCTTGCAGTGATCTCAGTGGAGTAGAAAAATCCGTCACTTTCCACCCTATTAATGTGTCTATATTGCAAAATATAATAATGGTGGCTATACATTGTATAGATTTTTAACCCTTTAAAAAAGTCAGACACCTGATAGCTATCCAAAATGTGGGTCCAGATTCCTTGTAGGCATCGACTGGGCTTCAATCGGTGCAAATATGAAAGCCCTACGACACCACAAATTTTCGCTCAAATTTCGAAAAATACCATGGACTATAGTCCATGGTTTTTTTTCAGACCGACAAAATTCATGTCGATATTTCACCCAAATTTTTCTTTAGAACCCTCAAACACCTTGCAGTGATGTCAGTGGAGTAGAAAAATCCGTCACTTTCCACCCTATTAATGTGTCTATATTGCAAAATATAATAATGGTGGCTATACATTGTATAGATTTTTAACCCTTTAAAAAAGTCAGACACCTGATAGATATCGAAAATGTGGGTCCAGATTCCTTGTAGGCATCGACTGGGCTTCAATCGGTGCAAATATGAAAGCCCTACGACACCACAAATTTTCGCTCAAATTTCGAAAAATACCATGGACTATAGTCCATGGTTTTTTTTCGGGCGACCCAAAAATTCATGTCGATATTTCACCCAAATTTCTCTTTGGAACCCTCAAACACCTTGCAGTGATCTCAGTGGAGTAGAAAAATCCGTCACTTTCCACCCTATTAATGTGTCTATATTGCAAAATATAATAATGGTGGCTATACATTGTATAGATTTTTAACCCTTTAAAAAAGTCAGACACCTGATAGCTATCCAAAATGTGGGTCCAGATTCCTTGTAGGCATCGACTGGGCTTCAATCGGTGCAAATATGAAAGCCCTACGACACCACAAATTTTCGCTCAAATTTCGAAAAAATACCATGGACTATAGTCCATGGTTTTTTTTCGGGCGACCCAAAAATTCATGTCGATATTTCACCCAAATTTTTCTTTAGAACCCTCAAACACCTTGCAGTGATGTCAGTGGAGTAGAAAAATCCGTCACTTTCACACCTATTAATGTGTCTATATTGCAAAATATAATAATGGTGGCTATACATTGTATAGATTTTTAACCCTTTAAAAAGTCAGACACCTGATAGATATCGAAAATGTGGGTCCAGATTCCTTGTAGGCATCGACTGGGCTTCAATCGGTGCAAATATGAAAGCCCTACGACACCACAAATTTTCGCTCAAATTTCGAAAAAATACCATGGACTATAGTCCATGGTTTTTTTTCGGGCGACCCAAAAATTCATGTCGATATTTCACCCAAATTTCTCTTTGGAACCCTCAAACACCTTGCAGTGATCTCAGTGGAGTAGAAAAATCCGTCACTTTCCACCTATTAATGTGTCTATATTGCAAAATATAATAATGGTGGCTATACATTGTATAGATTTTTAACCCTTTAAAAAAGTCAGACACCTGATAGCTATCCAAAATGTGGGTCCAGATTCCTTGTAGGCATCGACTGGGCTTCAATCGGTGCAAATATGAAAGCCCTACGACACCACAAATTTTCGCTCAAATTTCGAAAAAATACCATGGACTATAGTCCATGGTTTTTTCAGGCGACAAAAATTCATGTCGATATTTCACCCAAATTTCTCTTTGGAACCCTCAAACACCTTGCAGTGATGTCAGTGGAGTAGAAAAATCCGTCACTTTCCACCCTATTAATGTGTCTATATTGCAAAATATAATAATGGTGGCTATACATTGTATAGATTTTTAACCCTTTAAAAAGTCAGACACCTGATAGCTATCCAAAATGTGGGTCCAGATTCCTTGTAGGCATCGACTGGGCTTCAATCGGTGCAAATATGAAAGCCCTACGACACCACAAATTTTCGCTCAAATTTCGAAAAAATACCATGGACTATATATAGTCCATGGTTTTTTTTCGGGCGACCCAAAAATTCATGTCGATATTTCACCCAAATTTTTCTTTAGAACCCTCAAACACCTTGCAGTGATGTCAGTGGAGTAGAAAAATCCGTCACTTTCCACCCTATTAATGTGTCTATATTGCAAAATATAATAATGGTGGCTATACATTGTATAGATTTTTAACCCTTTAAAAAAGTCAGACACCTGATAGCTATCCAAAATGTGGGTCCAGATTCCTTGTAGGCATCGACTGGGCTTCAATCGGTGCAAATATGAAAGCCCTACGACACCACAAATTTTCGCTCAAATTTCGAAAAATACCATGGACTATAGTCCATGGTTTTTTCAGGCGACAAAAATTCATGTCGATATTTCACCCAAATTTTTCTTTAGAACCCTCAAACACCTTGCAGTGATGTCAGTGGAGTAGAAAAATCCGTCACTTTCCACACTATTAATGTGTCTATATTGCAAAATATAATAATGGTGGCTATACATTGTATAGATTTTTAACCCTTTAAAAAAGTCAGGCACCTGATAGCTATCCAAAATGTGGGTCCAGATTCCTTGTAGGCATCGACTGGGCTTCAATCGGTGCAAATATGAAAGCCCTACGACACCACAAATTTTCGCTCAAATTTCGAAAAAATACCATGGACTATAGTCCATGGTTTTTTTTTCAGGCGACCCAAAAATTGATGTCGATATTTCACCCAAATTTTTCTTTAGAACCCTCAAACACCTTGCAGTGATGTCAGTGGAGTAGAAAAATCCGTCACTTTCCACCCTATTAATGTGTCTATATTGCAAAATATAATAATGGTGGCTATACATTGTATAGATTTTTAACCCTTTAAAAAAGTCAGACACCTGATAGCTATCGAAAATGCGGGCCCAGATTCCTTGTAGGCATCGACTGGGCTTCAATCGGTGCAAATATGAAAGCCCTACGACACCACAAATTTTCGCTCAAATTTCGAAAAAATACCATGAAAAGTTTTCGGGCGATCCAAAAATTCATGTCGATATTTCACCCAAATTTCTCTTTGGAACCCTCAAACACCTTGCAGTGATGTCAGTGGACTCAAATTTCGAAAAAATACCATGGACTCGATCCCCTCCCACTTGAAGGCGGAGAAATTTGGGCCGGGAATCATTCGGCCTCACACGGCTTTTAGAAACCGAATGTCCGCGTATTAGCCTGCATTGTGATGCGCCTCAGTTTTCTCCAGAAGTACAGGGTGGCGCAAAATAATCGGACTACATTAAAAGCAAACCTAAATGTGATTGGTCCTGTTTTTTTGCCCCAACCTGTAAAACAGCATATATATATATATAGTAGATAGAGAGAGATAGAGAGAAAGAGAGAAAGAGAGAGAGAGAGAGCAGTCGGCTGAAATTTGGCGAGAGCTCGTAAGTAAGTAAGACGAAATTTCCATAATAAAGCTTGGCGCCGTGCATCAGCTAATACACGAGCGTTATTCTGGCGAGATGTTCGTCGAGTACAGAACGTCATGCACTACTGTCTCATCAGAAGTGAGTCGTCCTGGCATTCGTAGCCTCTGTCTTTTGCGTCACCTCAGAGTAACGTCCTCCTGCTCCTCCTCCTCCTCCTCCTCCTCCTCGTCCTCCTCTCCTCGCGAAGAGCACCCGAGCAGCTCGAGCAGAGACCGTCGGAAGGTCGCTCCGGTGACGACGTACAGAAGGAAATTGCAGGCGTAGTGCGACAGGCAGAGTTCGTCGACGATCTTCCTCCCGAGAATGTAGTTCAGGTAGCGGTTCCAGCCGGGATCGCCGGCCACCTCGTCGGCGGGCACGGCGTGGTCGCCCTCCGCCACGTCCGCCATCAGGACGTAGACCAGGGTGGCCGGGAGGGTGGTGACGATCACGTAGAAGGACACCGACAGCAGCATGACGGTGGTCGCCGACGCCGATCCCCGCCGCCGCCGCCGCCGCGCCGCCGCCGCCGCCGCCGCCGCCGCCGCCTTCACCGGCCGCCTTCGACCCGCCCGTCGACGGCGCCAGCGACGACGGCGGCGGCGGCGGCGGCGGCGGTGGGGGTGGCGGCGGCGGGAGCAGGTTCTTCCGACCGAGTCGCGATACTTTCCGTACCTCGAGTATGACGAAGACGTTGAAGACGAGGATGACGAACGGTACGACGAGAAATACGGTCGTCTCCGTCGTCCACGTCCAGACGGTCCAGAGCAACAGGTGGTCGCCGTTCTCGATCGATTCCCGCAGGACGCAGTCGGTGGTCTTCGCGTCGAAGACGTAGAAATAGCCTTGGATGAGTGACAGCGAAGTGCAGCACGCCACAGCTGCGGCGACCACTCGAACGGCGCGACCGCAGGTGCAACACTGCTCTTTGCGGAAAGGATGGCAGACAGCGATATACCTATTAGAATAATAATAATAATAATAATAATAATAATAATAATAATAATAATAGTGGTAATAATAATAATAATAACAGTGGTAATAATAATAATAGTAATAATAATAGTAGTAATAATAGCATTAATAATAGTAATAATAATAATAGTAATAATAGTAATAATAATAGCATTAATAATAGTAATAATAATAATAGTAATAATAATAGTAATAATAATGGTAATAATAATAGTAATAATAATAGCAATAATAATACTAATAATAATGCACTTCTATAGCACCAGTTCTAATACCGATGGTACTTCAAATCCATCCGCAAAAGATCCAGGTCATTCCAGGGATCAGTCAAAGGGGAGAGATCCTCCAAAGGAAGCTGCTTAGAAAACGGACTGGGAGACATCAGCAACTCGTTTTTTGGTATTAGAGTGGTCTTACAGATGGAATGAATTGGATTAGATTAGATGATCAGGGGCGTAGCCAGGAATTTCATTTGATCGAGTATAATTTTTATTGGGAGGGAATAAATGTTAACTATAAACCATATAAACCACATATAACCACATACAGTATAAACCGCATAGAAAACTTTAAGGTAGACTGATTTTGGGGGTAAATATACCGATATACCCCGTCGCTACGCCCCTGTATTAGGTAGTAATGCCTTAGAGTCTCTCTCTGGGACACTCGGAGGATTAGCCGAGACCAAGAAGACAACAGTCAGACGGGGCGCACTGTGACTATGCGAGCGACCACGTGACTGCTCAGATAGTCGGAAGGGTAATAACTCTTGAACTGAAGACAGCTTGTATTAGGACTAATGCTTCAATTAGTCTATAGATCCATCCATCCATCCATCATTCCATCCATCCATCCGTTCATTCGTTCATTCGTTCGTTCAAACTGTACAATCACTGAACAAGCAGTCATTAAATTAATGTCTTCTGTATGCCTATCCCGTGGTCCATTTAGAAATGCTGGGGGGTCGAACACTGTCCACTTTCCCAAATTTTCGATTTTCGTTTCGAGTGGGTTGGCTTCTTAAAACCGCCATTTTCCGCCCCCCCCCACAGTGGCGTCATTAGCGCGCAGTTAAACCCGCCAACCCCCGGCAAATGTCCTGCCTGTCAATTAGATTTTATTACATCGTCCATCGACGACTCTGTAACAAGAGACCCGATGACTTCTAATAGCGAGAACTTCTAATAGTTGCGGCGTTTGGTACGTTGTCATGGAAACCAGTTCGAAATTTAAGACTTAAAGAGCCAGCTTAGCAGGATAATTTATAGCAATACTCATTACTCAACGCAAACCGCTTTGAGAACTTGCATGAGAACAGACTAGACTGTTGCAACGCCCTTTGCATAAATAGCAGACTTTTACTATTCCTGTCTAACAGCGCTTTGCATAAATCATCGTCACATGCTATGTGTTTTATCATCATAGGGTCTTGAAGTCTTGACAGCAATTTATTAGCAACCTTTATTCGCAAACGCAGAGAAACATAAGCTAAACGATAGTAAACCTCATTCTTACTAATAAGCATAAGGAGAATGATGTTTTTTATCTTACGTTATTTAATTGCCGTTGGAAATGTGTCGCTTTCATCTCAGATGTTGCTCTACTTTTCAGTATTCTTTGCAACGTTCCCAACGCGCAATTACACAATGCCATCTGGGCAACGCCCCCACCACATTTTTATTTTCAGAATCTGTTCTTTCTATATCGGATCTTGCGCCGACGTTTCTATAATCTACATATCTGAAGAACAAAACTCGATCGGTGAATTTTAAACCGCTTTGTTTAATATATTAAAGGGGCGCTCATCTGGCGACGAAGGAAAAAGAATATTCGCTTCAAAATCGGAAAATTGAAACCCCTTTCTATTTCCTGTTGAAGCGCATTTAGAGTCTCTAATGACACGAAATTCTGGTGCCAGATGTTTACGGTCTAATTGGGCTGCTTCGCTGGGTGAGAAATTCAACACTATCTGGCTATAATTATGTCTGTCTCCTGATCATACAGCAGACAATAGACTTTATATATTTATATTATATATTATATATATATATATATATATATATATATATATATATATATATATATATTATAGACTTTATATATTTATATATTTTCTATATTTCAAAACACTCGGAAAGTGGACTTCTGTGCCCAATTAGTGATATCGTCATTTCTGATTGTGTCGTATAATTTAAGAAAAGTGAAATTTTGAATCACTCAGAATTATTCATCAGAATTATTATGTGTGTGTGTGTGTGTGTGTGTGTGTGTATATATGTGTATATGTGTATGTATGTGTGTATATGTGACCAAAGATACGCAGACAGACAGAGAGGGGCATAGAGACAGAGACAGAAACCAAACGGACGTTACCTTTCGACCGTAAAACAGAGAACCAGCGTCGGTGACAGGTACTGCGTCGCCATGAACAGTACGTAGAAGACCTCGCAGGCGATCGGATAGCGGAAGCTGTGCAGCGCCCAGGCGTACTTCAGCTCCATGACGACGTGCAGAAGGACGAAGACCAGGTCGACGACGGAGATGGCGGACAGGTAGATGGCCGACGAATTGCTCTGCCACGTGCGGCGTTGGAGCCAGATGCAGGCAGACAGGACGTTCCCCACAACGCCGATGACGTACCAGACGGGGGTGACGGCACGGTCGACGATGACGGCCGCCGGGCAGTGGACCAGGAGGAAGGCGACGACCTCGTAAGGGTCGAAGCCCCTCGTCAAATTCGACTCGGCGTCAATCGTCTCGTTCCCCTTCATATTCCTTTCAGGATTTGCGAAATTTAAGCAGAAAAACGTAAATGCTAAATGCCAGGCGAAGTATGATTATTATTATTATTATTATTATTATTATTATTATTATTATTATTATTATTATTATTATTATTATTATTATTATTATTATTATTATTATTGGGGCGGAAGTCAGCAGAATGGTAACAGCGTTGGACGATGGAGCAGGAGGACGCGGGTTCGAGTCCCGCAGGAGCCCTAAAGGTCGACTCAGCCTTTTTCGTGGTGGTAAAATTAAGAGCAGTGGTAAAAATCTCTGCAATAAGTCAAACAGGTACGCTATGAGATACACTAGCCACGTTGGAGACATAATAACATTATATTCGAGATATATATATATATATATATATATATATATATATATCGAGTCGTGAGTGACCAGGACAACGAGAAATGACAGAATCAACTTTTATGTGCCTAACTTCGGAGGTTTGGCCCGGCCCAATATTCTAAGTGGATCGACGCCTTTGCAAAAGAAGATGTTTCCTCTAATTTTACTACATTTTTAACCAAAAAATAGGTTGACAAGAAAAAAAGGTCATCCGCTCGTTTTCCCTCGTATTTCTACTAGATTTTTACCCCAAAAATAGTTCTTTTCACGAGCGAAAAACAGTCCGGAAGTCCGGTGGGGGATGCATCCCCACTCATACCTGGCGTGGAATCGCCACTGTAGACGCGGTGAATTTTAATGTATCGACATCAGTGGAATTTTCGTTGCAAAATTGGATTGAGATTGTCGACGTGACTTTTCGTGCATGGCACCAACCAAGTCAAGAGATTTCTCTACACATCACACAGTTTTTCGATTAATATTAGTGTCTTTAGTGCAGAAAGCGCGACCATTAAATTTGAAACGAATCACAGAAATAAACGGATAAAAATTAATCATTTTTGATAAGTTGTCGGGTACGCTGAGAAACGACTGACCCAAAAATTCATCACGGCATGTAAGAAACGCGTTCTTCTTCTTCTTCTCCTCCTCCTCCTCCTCCTCCTCCAAGAGATCTATGCACCCATATACAAAATGAGCAGAATACTTGATATTCTGACCCTACGGAATCCATCTTGTTCCTAATCTTTCCCCTGCCGGCGAACGGTTTTCCTTTCGCGTGAACCGATTTCGCATAATTCTTCGTATACGCCGGTTTTCGCAGACGTGCCATGAAACTCGTCACCTGGAGTGCCTCCGACGTGTCAAAAGTACGCCGAAACTGATATTCACGACTTCTCCCTTTTCCGCCCACTTAATTACCCTTAGAATCGGGGTTGGCGAGACAGAACTGTACCGCGACCGTTGAACTGCTGGACGATCTTTTCGAGGAAACGTTTTAAGGACTGCTGGTTATTGTGGTGCAGACCATCGGGATTGGGAGACAGTCGCCTCAATGAAACCGAGAAACGAGCTGATCTTCGGTTGTCGGGTTTTGGAAGTTCGAGCCTCCATACATATACGTGAATACATCGCCATATAAACACACTGGACGTCCAAAGCGAGGGAGAGTAAATAAATTCGGGAGAATTATTCATTATACCACGTTTCGGTCGTGCGGGAAATGCAAAGCGAGAAGTCTTATATAATGGTTCAAAGCGCGTCGCAAAAACTGAACAGTTAAGAACTCGAGGAAGGAAATAACAGTTAACGAGCTGAGTCTCGGAGAAAGTCGTAAAGAATCCGTCTGGTTTTTATAGAATTGTTTAAAATCACGTGACCGCGGTAGAGACGGCGCGAGAAAAGGTCTTTCGACGCGTGAAAAGGATTTTGTAGGAGGACATCAAAGAGGGAGACACTATTATTCTCAGTCGATCTCGCTTGCAGTCGTTTAGTGACGCCTTTGACACTATAGCCCCGTCCCGTCAAAATATATTCTATTCCGGTCTTTGTTTAGTTCGCTGACAACGGAAGACATATATCACAAGGTTTAAATTGGAAAACGACGCACAAGTCCCATAACTGAGCCACTATTTTGAACGGTATATTTTGTGAAACAATGGTTACGATGATTTCAAAAGGCAGCAATTCGCAAAATGAAATGAAATCATAATAACTACTGGTCAATAATTTTTGAAACGACTTAAAACTCATCTCTTCGTCAATTTACAGTAATCACAGTGGAAGCGTTTCTGAGTGAGTCTTCAGAAGAGGCGCTATACAAATATTTTGTTACGTTACATTGCTACATTACAATAAGGGTGGAATTGTGAGGGGAGCAAGAGTGATGCCTTTTCCGCTATTGAACTTAAGCATACATCCGTCTGCAGTTTAAAAGGGGCAAATTTTCTTTTTAAAATATGATTAATTTTCAATTGGTAATTAATTCATGTAACATGCAATTGCCTATAACTACTCTTAAATTTCCTGAGTACATGGGCGTTAACTTCTATTAGACCCCAGGCTCGAAACCCCATTTTTAGAGACTAAGCCAGTGACGGGGAACTGTGTAGGGTGGGTAGCCCACTTTTTATCAAGATTTACGCCTGTTGCATGAGCATGCATGTCCGACTGCCCGTGGAGAGACCTGCTGGGCCTGCCTCCTTCAGTATCCAAGTACATCGCTTCACATGGCAGGGCTTATACTCAATCCTACGTTGGCTACGGACATTCATAATTTATTTAGCTTAGGAACTGTTGCTGTCTGATTATCTCTCTCCAGACATTCAACGGAGACAACAGCGATGATTGCGCTAGATAAATAGGCTATCCATATTCATCAAAAAGAGGTGCGCTTTCTTTTCTTGTTCTGCGTCCGGTCTCTGTCTCATTCCAATCGTAACAGATTGTCTCCGCATAGTTGACACTACCCCTTCTCTCCCCACCACCACCACCACCACCACCGCCAATCACCGGCCATCGACAGAAATGATAACTGACCGTCGTTTGCTTTTTGCCCAAATTCGAAATAATCGTTAGCAATACAGAATTCCTTTCTCGGAGGAATGCCAGTGGCGTTATAAGACGGGGTCCAATGCGATGATCTTTTTCAATGAAACATGACGGAACACGGCCTCGTTATTTTCAAACAAGGACAAAGATGATCGGTTTTTAAATTATCAGCCGTCGTATTCCAAATGGTCAAGCCGATCCAGACCATCAATTCATAAAGAAAACTGAGCATGATAATTGGGACAATTTGCTTTGCAATAAATCAACATGAATTTTATTTACTCGGAATCTTAAATTTCGTGGTCTCTAAACGTGTTAGAACTTCTGCTATTTCCAACAGATGCGATCGTATTTGAGTACTACATTGGTTTTGTTGACATTACAAGCGACTCGAGTGACACTTTCTATAGAATTACAACTTTTATCTTCGCGCTTGTACAGTGCATGTAGATGCATCAGCGGCGTAGCCAGGATTTCCGGAAGTGGGGGTTGCATTTGGTTGTTTTGGTCGTGACCAACACACAACTTTTGAAAAATCTTGACAAGCAAAAAAGCGTTATCGTCTCCAGTTTTTTCCTGACAAGCAAAAAAGTCCTCGCCTCTTATGCACCGTTACATTCTACATTCTATACCCAAGGGGTTTCACCTCCCCCCCCCCAAAAAAAAAAGTCGCGTCAAAAATATTAAAAATGCATTTAAACTCATTACAAATATTTTTCGGCAGCCAAGAGGGGTTTAACCCTCAAATGCTTGGTTACGCATTGAGATGCATTCATGTGTTCCTAACCCGTTCGTCTATAGCAATGGTTCTCAAACGGGGGTCCACGATCCTGTAGGGGACCCAGCCAAGCGGTTTCAGAGAGGACCGTAAAGGGATCACCTTCTCAAGATAACTCACCGACACAAAACACACTTATGGGGCTCTAAGAGATTGCTGATTCCATTTGAAGTTAGATTTGACGACTAAGATTTGCAATTTTCTGATTAAATAATTATTGACCGACAAAACAAGTAGTTTATATTTTAATTACAGTTAATTTAACATTCATATTTCCCTTAAGGTTCGTAGGTCGTCACAAACATTTCTAAGGGATCACCACGCAAGAAATCCTAAAAAGTTTGAGAACCGCTGGTCTATAGAGGCAAATAGCTTCAAAAGGCACGATTTATCAAGCAACTGGAGCGAAAATGAAAAATGCCAAGTCTCGAGTTACTCTTCTCCGTCAAACGTTCATCTCGATTCGTCGACTTTTGAGTCTTCGTTCCTTTTGGCTGAAGATTAAATTTCAGTTCAGTAAATAAATCATGGCATACACTGTCTATGCCGTACGCTGGAGAGGACACATTCAGTGGCGGTTCCAGGATTTCTTGGTGGGGGGATGAAATAAATTCATAGGAAATTGGCGGGGGGATGAAAATAGAAGGAAAAAATCAACAAACTTTACCCAAAAAGGCTGACAAAAGGCAATCGTATCCCTAATTTTACTACACTTTTACCGCAAAAAATAAGTTGGCAAGCAAAAAAGTCCGTAAGTCCGGTGGATGGATGCATCCCCACTCATCCCCCACGTGGAACCGCCTCTGGCTCAGATGCAAGATGAGGCGTGTTCCTTATCTACTTTTGCTTCTGGTTGATTTCGAGGTGCGGGGGAGGGGAGGGGGAGGTGATTGAGGGTTTCACTGAAGCGTGACTGCCGTATGCGAGCGAAAACTGTCTTCTGGAAATATCGAAGCGACAAATCATCGATTCCAAACCTGAAAAGGCTTCACGGAAAGGTATGCGTTTGCGTGCGTCCATCGATGAGTTCGATTCTAAAGGGGCGGGGGGGGGGTTGAGGGGCCGAACGGGTCCGTGGCGCCCACCACCAGTGGCGGAGTCGGGAAGCCGATTGCTGCTCGTGAAACAAAAATGAGGCTCGGTCAAACAATTGCAAACTCCATATGGTTATCCGTGTACAAATGGCCAGAAATTCATATTAACTGGTACTTCTTTCTCATTCCTTAACTGGGGTTATCAACTTCTCATGTATTATCTGTGGGTTTAGAAAAATTATCTGTGGAAGAAGAGGATGAAGAAGAGGAGGAGGAGGAGGAGGAGAGGAAATGGAAGAGAAGGAAGAGGAAGAAGAAACATGCTTTTAAATATTCATTAGTAACAGATTGATTGTCGGCTTTAAGGACATAGCCTAATTAAGTCTTATTAGGAGCATTATGATCCCGGTTAATGTGGACTCATCTATCAGACTACGCAAGATAATGCGACGACCAAAATCCACACAACGACTGCTTTTGCAACCTTTATTAATGGCCTGTTCCACTTACTTACTTACTTACTTACTTACTTACTTACTCCAAAAATCGCCTTCTTGGCCTTCTGCCGACCGAAAGTAATGACACAGAAGCGTATTCTGGAGACGTTTTCCAATTCATCGGAGATTCCAGCCACGTCGACCGAAGGACAGCCGGGCCAAGCGGAGACTAATGAGTCTCGTTTCCCAATAACGGACGCAGAGGGCGTAGACTCCTTGTCCACGATGTCGAACGTGAAGCCTTTTCGGAGTCGCCGGGCGGGAGAGTGCGTTTACAATGACTGGATCACTAAAGAGACGAGAATTCGAGAGAGAGAATGATTCCTCAAAGGTACAATCATGTGGATGCCGGATGAACAGAAGGAAGGAAGGAAGGATGGATGTACAGTATGTATGCATGAATGAATGAATACAGTGATGATGGATGGATGGATGGGCGAAAGGATGCATGGATGAATGAATGATTGAATGGATGTATGTGTATACATGTAGACCCTAGATGAATGAATGGATTCATGTACAGATGAATGAATGGACGAATAGGCGGATGCATGGATGGATACGTGAGATGAATTGATGGATTGATGTATGTATGTATGTATGCATGTATGGATTGATGGTACGGATAGAGGGATGAATGAATGGATGAATGGATGGATGTATAGGTGGGGCGGATGGTGGTTGGGTTGTCATATGGGCGTATTCTGTGCATAGATGTTAAACAAGATTTTCGCTTTAGCGTGGTCCCTTAACACAGCGACCATAGATAGCTGTGGCCACTGAGAGGGTCTGCCTTCTATCCGATGGACAGGCGGTCAATTGGAAGACGACGACGACGACGACGACGACGACGACGACGACCGCAACGCTCGAGCAGACGATGCTCGGGAACAGAATCCGCAGACGATGTAAATGCGCATGAGCTCTTTATACATTAAACAGACGCGAAAGAGAAACAGACAGAGACAGAGAAAAAGAATGAAACAGAGACAGAGACAGACAGACAGAGAGCGAGAGACAGACAGACAGAAAGAAAGAGACAGAGAGTGAGAGACAGGCAGAAACAAAAACAGAGAAAAACCTACCCCTCCCCAAACTGCTCAACGGTTTTGCACAAATTCCACGAGACCGGTCTCTCCCCCCTAGCTGTGTCCCTGCGCGTGGCAATACATGCTGTCAAATGTGTTCGGAGTCCGTTTTGAGAAGATCAGATCTGTACGAGCGAAATCGACCAGCGCCAAACAGGACCAGAGACTACGAAGGAAAGACCATTTGGAAGAGGATATATTATGTGATTTTAGTCCAGATGTGACGTCGCCCACCGAGTGCGAATTGAAATGTCTGGACTCGTCGATCCGTGCAGAGGTGAATGTCTAATTGCCTCGCTGCAGAGAAGAAGACTTGAGAAGATCCGGGTAGACTACATGTCGTGTACTTGAGAGATGTGACACTGATCTTGGATCTGTCTATCTGCCTCTCTGTCTGTCTGTCTGTCATTCTGTGTCTGGCTGTCTCCCTATCTGTCTGTCTGTTTCTATGCCCGTCTCTGTTTCTATGCCCGTCTCTGTTTCCTGTCTCTGTCTGTCTGTCTCTGTATGCGTCTCTCTCTCTCTCTCTCTCTCTCTCTCTCTCTCTCTCTCTCTCTCTCTCATCCTCTCTCTGAACCAGGAAGTGGACCAATCGTCAATACAGTCGATCGCTAGCCAATAAAGAGACGAGAAAGTCCACAGGGACAGATACATCCTTAGCTGCTGTAGTGTTTCAATAGTGGACCAAGATATCAATGTCAGTGGAAAAGTTGGATTCGTCAATAAATCGCAGCCGCTTCGGTTGTCTCGTCTTCTTCGCTTTCCCTAATCTCTCCCTCCACCGGAAATGGTAGAGTGGGGGGGAGGGCGGTTATCGACCCTGACATCAATCGATGACCTCGTCGTGACCTTCGTTCATTTAGCGCCGAAAACTAGAAGAGGAATCGAATCGAAGCCAGAGAATATCGATCATCGCTAATGAAAACAAAGAAGGCGTCATAAAAGACTACATAGCGATAGGAAGCAGTTGACCTAGAAGGGAGAGAGAGAGAGAGAGAGAGAGAGAGAGAGAGAGAGAGAGAGATTTGTCGATTTGACCCGACCTCATTTCCATTGCGCCCGCTCCATAAACAACACTTTTTTCCGATCGCTGTACAGTCGTTCGTTGTAAAGTTTCTCAAAAAGTCATTACGACAAAACAAATAAATCAGGCAGGACGAGACATGCACGAATCTCGCATAGAAACTAGAAGCGCAGTATGTATCCATATGGACACATTGGCTTCTATGGGTATCAGTCTATCTATACCCGTGTTTCTGCCTATGGCTAATGCCCATTTGACAAAAGCAAAGGCCGTTTTATTTGCTGTAAGACTTACTGTATCTGTGGGGGTAATCATGTTGTGGTCGAAATGCCAAATAGGACAACATGCCAAATTTGAATATTTGTTCTTAAAATTAAATTTATTCATTAATTTTTATTCTCAGCGATTTCCGTTTTTAATTAGTTGTGAGATTTGAGAGAGAGAGAGAGAGAGAGAGAGAGAGAGAGAGAGAGAAAGAGAGAGAGAGAGAAAGAGGGGGAGGGAGAGCAAGAGAGGGAGAGAGAACCTATGCTTACTACTACATACCTATCAACAAATGGCTGGCCCCATGCATGCTTAGAAGTTGCCACCCCAACCGCCCCTCCCCACTTGCCAAATCCTGGAGCCGCCACTGCATGCGACACGAGTAGTTTTGATAGGCAACGAATAGGTAATTTATTCCGAACATTCAGATTCAGGCCATCTGTTAGACAACCTGTTTAACGGCTGCCATATTGTCGGCCATTAGTGGAGCCTTTCAGATCTTCCATCTCCCAAATCCGCATTTATTTCGGCTTCGACTGTAGAACAGATCAGACTGTATTTTCATATAAATAGAGACGATTATAGCTGGCAACGTTCCTATCTACAGAGTATCTGACGTGTCAAAATAAGTGTCCGTTGCGAACACCACAGCTGCATCAACAACAACAACAAAACAGCATTCGAATTTCTAAATTTCCATCTCGGGGTAAATGCTGCGAGAAATAATTTCAAATAAACGACCGAAAAATCTGAGATACGCAGTTGTAGACATAAATTTCATCAAATTATTTCGGACGACGAGACAGCGGCGAGATAAATGAATGGATGGGTGGAATAAGGAGGTAACCGTATCCGACCCCCCAATGGTTTGAGTATCAATAACAATAAGAGGGGTAACTGCATTTACTTCCATATTTCACCAGACCATTCAACTGATATTTTCACCACTAAGGGGGTAACTGGATTTACTTCCTTATTCCTCTGGGCCCTTCAATTGACAACCTCACCATTAAGGTGGTAACTGCATTTAACTCCTTATTCCACCCATCCATTCAAATATGGCTGGGGGTTGGTAACCAGAGAGTAAAAAGCGTCTGTCCGACATATAAATATTTATACTTCATCGAGTCCAGCGTTCAATCAATCGCTCGATCATTAATAAAGCTTCTGTAGCGCCATTTTAGTAATGTACCTGGCATCAGTCGATGGTCAATGCTTCAGAGCATGGGCGCCCACATTAATTTTTCCAAGAGGGGCAAAACACATCTTAACTCAATGGTAACGGTTAATATTTTAGCAAGGTTTTCAAATTTGAATGGGAAATATTGGCATTTTTATTTTCCAGGAGGGGCAAGTGCCCCCTCTTGCCCCAATGTGCGGGCGCCCATGTATCAGAGTGAAAATCAGAGAATGAGAGAATAATTATTACGCCAGAATCTTTGAGAAAACTTTATGAAAAATCCATATAAAATAGCGAATGAATTGGCATTATTGAAAATTTAAGTTATGCATAATTGGAAATATAACTAAGCAGAGACTTATACAAGAGGTTTAATCTGCACAGAACACTGCTCTGTATTAATTATTGGTCAAAGCAATTATATATTGCTAAATCTCTTTGCAATATTCTAGAACAATTAGAATGGAACAATAGCTAGAAGACAAACATGGCCTACTAGTAAGAAGCCGTCAACTAAGTTACATTTTCTGTTACTATTTTGACGTTAGTCTAAGAAATTGCAACACGAAGGAAGGTGCGTTTTACGAAACTTACTTGTTTTGGTCCTCCAATTTAGGAAATTTTGTCCAGCAAAGAATTATTCAATTCGCTGGTTCAAGAGTCAACGCCGAAAGCAAAGCTGTCTGTCTTCTTCTGAAAGTAAAACCGTCTGACGCCTGACTCACTAGCCCCAAACTTCCGTTCGCATTTCGCAGCTGGCGAGAGAAAGAGAGAGACAGAGACAGAGACAGAGACAGAGACAGAGAGACAGAGACAGAGACAGAGAGACAGAGAGACAGAGACAGAGAGTTGGCCCCGAAGGTGTTAACAGGTGGACGCCGTGATGACGATGACAATGCCAGACGTTCGATGTACTCTAGCGCAGGCGTCGCTAGAATAGAATAAGATGGATAAGACTTCTCGTTCTTCTTCTGTCCACCCGCTCACTAACTCACTCCGGCCATATACGCCTCACCACCACCACCACCACCACCACCACCACCACCACCACCACCACCACCACCACCACCACCACCACCACCACCACCACCACCACCACCACCACCACCACCACCACCACCACCACCACCACCACCACCACCACCACCACCACCACCACCACCACCACCACCACCACCACCACCACCACCACCACCACCACCACCACCACCACCACCACCACCACCACCACCACCACCACCACCACCACCACCACCACCACCACCACCACCACCACCACCACCACCACCACCACCACCACCACCACCACCACTCACCACCACCACCACCACCACCACCACCACCACCACCACCACCACCACCACCACTACTACTACTACTACTACTACTACTACACCACTACTACACCACCACCACTACCACTACTACCACCACTACTACTACTACTACTACTACTACTACCACTACTACCACCACTACTACTACTACTACTACTACTACTACTACTACTACTACTACTACTACTACTACTACACCACACCACCACTACTAATAATAATAATAATAATAATAATAATAATAATAATAATAATAATAATAATAATAATAAACCATCGTTCACTTTACGTTCTGTTCATATGATACACATCTCAAATCTATGAGCATGTGATCCATACGGTTGTATACAGGTTGTATAGGCAAGCTTAGGCAAATGGACATTATAATGCGACATCGGAGAGGCAGAGGATTCCAATTAATTAGACTTAAAGAAGTAGATGCCAGCCAGCCTTGATGCCACAGCAGCAGCAGCAGCAGCAGTGTTCCGACTCGGAGCTTCGCTTGTATCTTTAGCATCATTCAGTCGGCGCTAGATGGCGTCAGTAGGACCCAGACACCGTCCGACCGGGGTCGTAAAACAGGAAGGCGGGTGACGTTCCAGCTGCTGCTGCTGCTGCTGCTGCTGCTGCTGCTGCTGCTGCTGGTAGTGGCCGCTAAAGCCCCGAAGTGGACGAGGACCAGAAAATAGAACGGGTCGGACATGGCTTAACTGGACTCAAATGGCTGGTAGACGACTGTATCTTTGTGATCGTTATATAATTAATCTAGGCTCTCTCTCTCTCTCTCTCTCTCTCTCTCTCTCTCTCTCTCTCTCTCTCTCTCTCTCTCGTTTAATGCGTCTTATTTTTTTAGAAACGTGTTCGCTTCGGAATTGATGAGAGTCTGGGGGAAAAAAGTAATGCTTAGGTACGAAGGTTCTTAACATGGCTCCATGACGAGACTTCATAGTTACAAGTTTCGTGTGCACAACATATGCATAGGCAATATAAGCCGATTCCGCTATACCGGCTAGAACATATACATGTATACATCATACGTGTACAATGGTCCATTGGTTAAAACTCAGCCCAAACCATCATGATTCGGATCTAACCAGTGTTTATTCTAGACCTTCTCTGGGGAATCCCCCAAGTTTGAAATTTCTCTCCCCAAATTTTGACATTTTTGGCAAGTAGTATGACCTCCCAATGTCTGTCCCCCCCAAAAAAAATGCTAAACTCTCCCAATGTCTAGGTGGCTAAAATAGCAACTGGGATCTAACCCAACCCACGAAAGCGATAGGGTTAGGCCTACTTATCATGAAAATAGCAGCAGAAATTTAATAACATTTTGCAAAGAATTGAATCACACTGCCTCGTTTTACGAGTCTAATTGTGGCAATGCGAATATTTTTATTAGTCATCCTGTTACCACTAAAAGTAGAAAAATTTGGGCGAGAGTACAAAGACAACTGAATTCGTAACTGAAACATATCAACCTCAAACGTCACGTTACCAGCTACAGTAAAGACCCGTAAGCTTATGTAAAAATGCACGCGTGAATTTAATGTTTATAAAATAATAGCATAATGTCGATGGCATCAGCGCCGATGGCGCACCAAATCCAAGTATAGTGGTAGTATGCAATTAGCAGCGGATTAACCCCTTAACTGGGGATCCCGGATATATCCGTACATTTTACATTGAGTTAGAGTTAAATACACGGTTAAGGGGTTAATATATTATACAGAGTTATTCTGACCCGGGCAAAGTCGTCTGGCGCGGAACAAGCGTGCAGGTGCCCCGATAGGGCTGACACTGCCACTCCCCGTCTACGGTTTCCTTTAGACAGATGAAGCAGAAGCCGTATCGAGGACAGTTGCTGCACGCCATGTGTCCGCAGTCCTGTACATGTTCTATGAGGATGCCGCATCTCGGACAGCCGCGGATGCTCGGACAGTCGGGACAGTTGTCGATGAGTTTCGTCGGACAGTCGGCCAGGATGTGCAGTCGTCTGTCCGTTCCGTCGCACCCGGAGTTACCGCACGGAGGAGTCGAACTGGACGCCGACCAACGCCCGTCGCACCACCAGCAGAAGTCGAAGTTCCGTCCCTGCTCGGCGGTGCACAAGGGACATCGAACTGCGGCGCCGATCCCCGGCGCCCGATAGCACCAGGTGCTACAGCCGGGACAGCGGTGCATGCGCTTGCCTTTCATCAGGTAGTTTTCGGCGATCTTCTTCTCGAACTCCGTCAGCTCTGGCGGAGTCAGTCGGGCCACGTGACGAACGATGAAGTATTCCCACTGGGAGCTGCAGTCTTCAGAGGGACAGAAAAACTGAAATCCGCCGCTCTTTAGGATCTCCCTGCAATACATGGTCATGGAATCCGGTCCTACAGTATACACGAAAACAAAGACCATTCTGTACAGGGCGAAATACTATAGACCCATAATTATTACAGCACAACTTGCAACGTTATAGACTCATTTCGTCGTATATAACATCGCACATTATCAATTCCTAAGACTTATTTTATAAATTTTATCATCATCATCATCATCATCATCATCATCATCGTCGTCGTCGTCGTCGTCAGCATCATCAGCAGCAGAGAACAGGGACGTTTTGAATATGTAACAGAGGCATAATGCAATTTTCGGCAAGTAGCATATCTATCTAAAATTATTATTATTATTATTATTATTATTATTATTATTATTATTATTATTATTATTATTATTATTATTGGTGTTGTTGTTGTTGTTGTTGTTGTTGTGGAAAACAAGCAGCTTCTCGCTGAATGCATTTCGAAAGACCTGTAACATTTAACTGTGTCTAGAGGATTCTAGCGAAACGATGCTCTGCCGGACACAATAATATATAATTTTGCGCACAACAACTTTTAAATCCGCGAGTATCTCTTAACTAATTTCGCCTGCAATCAGTCTTAATCTGACAAATAAAATAATCTTATGAAGCTCATTCAAACGGCGACAACAACAACAACAACAATATTATAGATTATAGATTATATTATTATATTATTATATTATAGATTATAGATTATATTATTATATTATTATATTATAGATTATATTATAGATTATAGATTATATTTATGTAGGCGTCTTTCATTCATTTTACGAGTATTATTGAAATATTATGTTAGAACAGCCAGCGATTTCATCTTCAAATACTAACCGATGACGTGGCCACACGGCATCTTTGCTAACCGTCGACCATCATCAAGGTCCAACATATCAGGTTCCGTCACGGTTATCTCCACGTAACCGGGCAACGGAAGCAAATCCACTAAAACACAGTGACATATACAAGCGTGAGCTACATAAACGCTCAAAAATTCATTCTCGTCAGTGTTTTATCCAGAGTCCAGGCCTTTCGGGGTTGATTGGGGGTAGGGTTGACTTGGCTGGATGGGAAGAGACGCAGTTCACTGCAAACATTTGTGCAAGTGCTGAGATTTTTGGGGAGGGGGCTTCTGCGTGTGTGTTTTTTTTGGGGAAGGGGTTTTCCTAACAGGCCTGGATAAAACACTGATTCTCATTTATAACTGCATTATTAGCGGGTAAGTTGTTTCTCAAAATGAAATTTAAAAAGTATAATTCAAAATCACGTATGTCTCAATTCAACCTGATCAGAATGCATTTGAGGACAATTCACTGCATAGCTTCCATTCACTGCATTCTGCATTATCACTGATCCAGCTTTATTTCAACGCTTCCTTGAGACATTTGGCGATATATATTAATATACCTAGGCTATTTGGCTAACGTGGTTTTTGGCACACCTTAAAGTGACGCCCAGGGCACCTACCATACCTGCCCGACCCTATAGGTACGACGCAGTTCTTCAGGTATTAATAGGCCTATTTAGAGGAAACTATGTTCGATTTCCGCATTAGATTTTGGCGCATTTTGTCAGCGTAATATTTGCAAAATAAACTTTACTTTCGATCCGAGGACAGCATGGAAAGAAGACTTGCATCCAACTTTCGTACAAAATTAAGTCAGCCGATGTGTACAGACAGAAGACGATGCGATCAATTTCAGACAGCTGAAAACAACCAGATACGCTTAGGCCTACGTAAACATCAGTGGCGTCGCCAGGAATTTTTGGTTGGGGGGCCAAAAGGGGTCTGACGTGTCAGATTTCTTACCTACCCCCACCCCCCTACACAAAAACTTTCTCATCGGATTTGCGCTAATCTGGTAGGTGGTCTGGGGCAGGTTGGGGGCAGTTGCCCCCATTTGCCCCCCATTGGCGACGCTAATGGTAAACATTCCAGAGCATCATTCTACATTAAGTACGTTTACTAATCTCCTTCGATGTCTACGAAGAGAGATTTAGAACGTTCTTTGTTATATGGAAATCAACGATTTGCGCTAAATTCAAGCAGTTTCTCTTAGCCAAAATTACACGCAGTGACAATGTACCGTGTTTGCAACTTTATAAGATCAATTATTCGTCACTTACTCTGCTGTTCTGTTTCAATTCCTCCAACCAGTTGCGAACAGTTTTCAACGCGACAAGAGCGGCTTTATACTGTGCATAACCTGAAGCAGAGTCAGCTAAGATGTCACGTGGACAAACGAAGAACGTTCAAAGAAAATGTAGGACAAGGAACTGCAGTATACAGAATATGTACAGAAATGGAGGATGCCTATGATTAATTAAAGATGTGAAGTTCCATCCCCCAAGCCAACATATACAAATTGGGGAGGGGATTTTAAAACTTTGGGGGAATTCCCCCACCCCCCAAACAGGCCTAGAATAAACACTGTGTGAAGAGATAAACGGAAACTGGAATCGAGAGATTATCTTAAACCAATCAAAATCCAGTTTTACCATCATCAGCAACAACATTATCATTATAATTATTCACTATTATTATTATTATTATTATTATTATTATTATTATTATTTATTATTATTTATTATATTTAACTGTATGAATGACAATGACAAACTAACCGAAGGAACCGGTGGATATACAACAGAACGCCTGAAATTCAATTATATAAAGTATCACACAATAATTTTCAGTTTTACGCTAGGATGGTTCAGGATGCTGACAAAGAGCCGATAATACTGAAAAAGAAGAAGATAATGATGATGACGACGACGACGATGATGACGATGATGATGATGATGATGATGATGATGATGATGATGATGATGATGATGATGATGATGATGATGATGATGATGATGATGATGATGATGATGATGATGATGATGGGGTTACAGAAGAGGAAGAGATAGGCACTGGCTCTGAGGGTTCTTAATTTTCACGTCCTATTTTTATGAAGAAAACCGGGTTTTGTAGAAACGTATGACGTGCTGTGAAATTAAGCATTCTAAAAGGTAGGGTCTATTATTTCACTATTTGGTATGACATTTTCTTATACAATGATAAAATTATTATATAACTACGGTAATACCTACCAGGGACTTCATGTGCTTCAGTTGCATGTGGGTCAGACAACTTTTATAGCAGCTTTCAAGAAGACTATTATCTTCTTCCTGTTCGGGTCCGACTGCGTGAATCACGTCTCCAGAAGAAAGAGACACACGTACTTTTACTATTCAAAACTACTCAAGGTTTCGATTTAAAATATCGACATCACGATTAGGCCCTAAGCGACCTAGTAAATGTGCATTCAGATTGTGTTGCTTTGAAGTAAATATAATAGAAAAACATTTTAAATAAATAGGAAATCAAAGAGGAACGTTTTTAAGCTTTAAGCTTCGGTAAAAAAAATCAGCAAATTTGTCAAAAAGCATATTTTGAATTCAGTGTCTAGATAGCGTCGTATTTGTAGGGAAAGGTGCGGGGGTGGGGCTGGGTGAGTGGGGGGAGGTTCTGATCACTTCTTAGTCAACCCTCTCTGGTCCACTCTTTACATAGCAAGGAGAAGTTGATGATGATGTCGTTAACTTATTTAACTAACTTAATTAACATAATGAAACAATTAAATGATTTGTCCCTCCATTGATTTAATTCTTTCCCCCATTGGACTGACTTTCAAATAATAATAATAATAATAATCACAGGCATCAATGGTGGGGGTGTCGGGGGTATCAGGAAACCCCAGTTTTGAGCCAAGGGGTGTCCGATAACTGCAGGACACCGGCACATAATCGCCTATCAATTTTCTACTTTAGTAACAAAGTCTCTGAAGTTAATTCGCGGAGAGACAGGGAAGGCATATTGAACAGTGGGTAAATAGATTTGTAAAACATTTCAGCGAATTGAAAAAATTCTCCGACAAAAACCGTATTTTCGTTTGTCCCCATCTTCATTACTTCAAACTGTGCAAAAATAATCAATACTATCCGTCTCAATTTAGACCCACAGTGCTCGAAATAGGGCACCTCCCAGCCATTTCATACCACACACTAGCTAGCGCCAACGACTGTACGAGAACGAGGGACATCAACTAAATGAAAGTCCAGCCGAACATCTTGTGGAATGGTCAGTAAGTCGATCGAGGGATGACCCGCGCCTTAAGATCTCTGGTCCATTGTACGGCAGGTTATATAGACAACAAAACACACAGTTTTAAAATTAAAGGACGTGATTTAAGTCCACAATACACTAAGATTCGCTCTTAATAATAATAAAATAATAATTATGCACTTCTATAGCACCATTTCTAATACTCAAGGGTATCAATCGATGGTACTTCAAATCCATCCGCAAAAGACCAGGTCGTACTTACTTACTGACTTCTAAAGCTGTAACAAATTTGCGGGGGCACCGACCGCCGTTAAAAAAACAAGAAGGAGGAATGGTCCATCCCATTGGAGGTCTGGACAGTGGACATCCCAGGTTTTGTGACATATTTACCACTCACGTCTTGACACCTTTTGCCTATAGCCTTCAAGCGTATACTTACATCTCGCAGGCAGGTGATAACCTAAGCACAACAAAAACATTGAAATATAGGCCAAAGTACCTCTTGATACAAAGAGATCAATGACGGTTACAGTTTATCGATCGTCAAATATCAGATGATACAGATTATGTGCATAATAGGAATATTAGTCAAGAGAAATTATAAGCAATATAAGCTTAGTAGGGAGTGGGGTCAAAAGTTTTTGACGTAATTATGTGGGGCGAGGGTAAGTGAAAGTTGACAGTTGTTGACAAGGGGCGAGGGGTCAAAAATTGCCCAAAAATTGTTGACATAATTAACGGACAGCCCCGTACCGGACGTAACCTTTGCTTTCCCTGTTTCGCATCCGTTCAGAGTCATCAATTCCTTCTCCAATCTACTCCCGGCAACCGCGGAAATTCTAGCGCTCACTAAGATCAACAAATACAACCAACTGTTTGAGTTTTGTAGCACTAGAACTCAATGCATCGTTTTTATAGCTTTATATGAGATATAGAAAGTCTTGAAGGCCTAAGCATCTGCAGCATTACTGTTGCGTTAAGGATTTGAGTCAGTTTTCATGGCTGAATTAATTCATCAAAGCGTTAAAATTAATAACCTACTTGTGACTTGATGACAACGGTTATAACACTGGACCGTATAGAAATAGGAATAGTCCTATAAAACTATTCTCCTAAACCGCCCCTAAATGCGACCATTTAGGGCACACGGCTCGGAATTATGTAACATTCACTACCGAGATTCGCGGAATTCCTATACTGTTTATGTTAATTTAGAAGCAGCGACTAACTAATTGAAGAACACTGAGGCCATGCAAAATGAATGAATGACTGAGTGAGTGAGTAAACCGATGAATAAATAATCTATCAATAAATTAATAAATAATGCATTTTAAAATGATCTAGTGCATTAGCGCCATGGACATACTATAACTTTTCTTGTCAGTTGAAAAATAACAAATATATGTAAAACTTTAAAGTGGCTTAATCGCTTTCCAGTCACGTTTTCGCACAGAAAAACTCATATTTTTGTAGGGCTTACTATCATTGTGTTGCAAAAATGTACAGAGATTGTTATATCCATACCTCCTCCTGTAGCGATCAGCTGACTATTGCTGGCGCTGACGATACCATCGACCTCGAGGCAGGTGATGTCTCCTTTATAAAGAGATACTCGCCCATTGATATCTTCATCCCATTCAAATTCTCCTCCTGCATTCAATCCAATTCAGTCAGTATACACATGAACCGCTATCTACGATTGTGTATCTAGTAAAGGCGTTATATAGCGGAAATGCCTGGAGATGGAATAAGACTTACAAGGTGAAACCATGTGTCAAGTACTCTCAGAGAGTACAATGAGTTAGGTCTTTAATACAACGGCACCAATGGTAGTTGATCTAAGATATGTGCATAATAATAATAATAAGAATAATAATAAGAATAATAATAATAATAATAATATAAATAATATAAATAATAATAATAAAATAATAATAATAATAATAATAATAATAATAATAATAATAATAATAATAATAATAATAATAATAATAATAATAATAATAATAATAATAATAATAATAATAATAATGGGGTTGAGTGGTTCAGTAGGCAACAGGGTTCCGGAAAGGGGGCACGTCGACATTTTCTGGTAAATTCTTCGACGAGCAAAAAGCTCGTCAAATAGTTCCTCGCTTGCATTTTCGAGTATTCTCTTCCATCATGTTACCTACCTACCCCCAAAATTACTCAACGGTTCTGCGCAAATTCCACGACCAGTCCCAGCAGCCAGAATGGGGTGGGGGTGGAGTGGGGGGTCGGACCCCTCTTTCGTGTCTACGCCGATGTCAGTAGGATCTGTCCTGTTGTGATAACCACTGTGTTCCATATTCTGTTAACCACTGACTATGCGTTTGCTTTTACGACGACGCCTCCTACCTTTGGCAGGGAGACAGTTGACGAGTTTCTCTTCATTCGACTCGAAGTAGGTCTGCCAAGTAGGAATGTCGCTGATGCCAACGTCCTGGACACCAGCTGCGTGGGTCTTTGCCATTTTGTTACCCATGGACAGCCCGAGTGAGTGTGTCTGAGATCGGTCTAACAGGCTAATACGCTGACGTGAAATGCGCGAGCGATCTCTCAAAAAATTCGCAAAAACCTCTCGCAGCCAGAAAAATCATTTCCTATTAGTAGTATTTTCCTGTAAGTTCCAAAGTAAAACCGTCGCTTTTAATTAAACTGCGCACTAAACCAGTCGCTGACGGTTACGATGAAATCTCTTTCTAAGTCTCTCTATCTGCTGACTATCGCTTTCACTTTGGAGCGTGTATGGAAATACCCATCGGTAGCTTTGAATATGCAGTTATATTTGCTTAGGTCCTTAGGCAGCTGGTTTTTAAAGGCCCAGGCGATTGGGTCCAGTCCAATAGCGTTCTCCTTGGTATTCCCTTTGTCTTGTTTTCCTGATATACTTCCTTCAATTACTGTTCTAAGCAATGTTTCTTCTCTTAAGACGTGTCCAATCCAGTTCCTCTGTCTCCTTTTGATGGTGTTGTTTATCGATCCTTGTTCACCGCCATCGTTTTATTAATTATAGATTCTCACTAATCGCCCAAAGGAGGTAAGCTTAACCCTCGTTTGTTCCATAATGCTAATAATGCACAGTATTGGTGCAAATACAACCGCACATTTGAAACTTATTATGTCCTGTTAGAGATTGATGTCAAGCACCATATTTAACGAATAACATTAGCATTCATTACTACATCGATATCAATCGCTATTGCAATCATAGGCCATCCCCTACTCCATCTAAAACGGCTCATCCATGACCACCCTCGTATTCCCATAATGCTAATAATGCACAGGATTTGTGCAAATACAACCGCACATTTGAAACTTATTTCGTCCTGTTCGAGATCCATTTCAAGCACCATAGTGTGCCACTGTCTTTAGCATTCTTCACTACATAGAAATCAGTCGCTATTGAAAACATAGGCCATCAACGTCTGCATTTAGAAGGCCTCATCCATGACCACCCTCGCTATTCTATAATGCTAATAATGCATAGCACTTGTGCAAAATCAAGCGCATATTTGAAGATTATTTCGTCCTGTTAGAGATCGATTTCAAGCACCATATTGTGCCACTATCTTTAGCATTCTTCACTACATAGATATCAGTCGCCATGGCAAATATAGGCCATCAACGTCTGCATTTAGAAGGCCTCATCCATGACCACCCTCGCTATTCCATATTGCTAATAATGCATAGCACTTGTGCAAAATCAAGCGCATATTTGAAGATTATTTCGTCCTGTTAGAGATCGATTTCAAGCACCATATTGTGCCACTATCTTTAGCATTCTTCACTACATAGATATCAGTCGCCATGGCAAATATAGGCCATCAACTTCTGCATTTAGAAGGCCTCATCCATGACCACCCTCGCTATTCCATATTGCTAATAATGCATAGCATTTGTGCAAAATCAAGCGCATATTTGAAACTTATTTCGTCCTGTTAGAGATCGATTTCAAGTATCATACTGAGCGACTATCTTTAGCATTCTTCACTACATTGATGTCAATCGCTATTGTAAACTTAGGCCATCGTCTTCTGCATTTAGAGCGTCTCCACCAGGACAATAATATAGGAACTCGGTAAAAACATTCTGATATCTTTAAAATGTACTAGTTCGTAGGCCTACTTTTTACGTCATCGTGCAATGTTAAATTCATGCAGCAAGGCAATGTTTTGCCTTTGAGGTAGGAACCAGTGTCGTGACTTGGCAACTTCTAGCGTTTCCGGTTGTCAGCTGGTTCCAATGCATTAGGTTTAGTCGCAGGGGACCAGTACTTCTTCACACGACTGGGCCCTGAAAAGCTAGGCCTAAATCTACTAAAGCACAATAACGCACGCATGCGCGTAAACTTCACAAGAAATATAATGACAACATTTTGAACAACATTCAAATAAACCCCACAAACTTTTGATAGACTTCTGTATGGAATGGGGCTGGGGGTGGGGGGGGGGAATAGGGGTTGATTCCCACTTTTTCATTCAAGTTTACGTCAATAGTTTGATGCCGCCACCGTTTTTGTAAAGAAATCGACCAATGAGTCTAGACCAACAGAGAGTAGTGAAGATTCGATGCAAATGCGACTGGTTCGCTTGAGTCCTGATAGGTGAGCGTCTTGAAATTTTTAACAGCGAGAAACCACGAAAAGCGGGTTACGGTAAGTCATAATTTTAACAGGAACAGACTTACCATTGGCCGTAGACCTCGTCTCAGGCAGCCTCTGAGATCACTGTTTGCCGTAAACAGAGTCGTTCGATTCAAAGGTCATGACCCCTTTGGTCTGAGAGAGAGAGAGAGAGAGAAAAGAGACAGACAAACAGACAAACGGACAGACAGAGAGACAGAGAGACAGAGACATAGGCCTAGACAAAACAGACTGACAGAGATAGCAAAGAGAGACAGAAACACCAGGGGTCATCTTTGACTGTGTCCAGTCGTTGATTCCGAAAGATTTCTCTCCACTTGACTGTTGGGGGAGTCATCCTATTTCTTCCAGGGTAAATCGGTATATATACCCCCAAAATCAGTCTACCTTAAAGTTTTTATGTGATTTACATGTGGTTATATGTGGTTTATATGGTTTACGTGGTTTATAGTTAAGATTAAATTTTATACCCACCCAAAATATTTATACCCTCCCAAATCAAATTCATGGCTACGCCCCTGAGAAACAGATAGACTGACAGAGAGACAACGAGAGACAGAGAGATACAGAGAGACAGAAAGAATAATAATAATAATAATAATAATAATAATAATAATAATAATAATAATAATAATAATAATAATAATAATAATAATAATAATAATAATAATAAAATTTAAAGTGGTTCAGGAGGGTTTGCCCTGTGTGTGTGAACCACTGAACCACTGTTAGAAAGAGACAGTCAGAGACAGAGACAGACAGACAGACAAACAGACAAAGGCAGAGTTCGAGAGAAAGATAGATAGAGAGAGAGAGAGAGAGAGAGAGAGAGAGAGAGAGAGAGAGAGAGAGAGAGAGAGAGAGAGAGAGAAAGAGGCAGACAGAGACAGATAGAGAAGAGAGATCAGACATCTTAAACGGGTCGAGCAATTCAAAATGTCGTTCAACGCCACTTTACGATTCGGGGATGCACAGCGCTCTCCCTCTTTCACTCGTCGACAACAAGAAAGAGGCGCCGCACAGCGGCCGATTTCCTCGCCGCCAGAGAAGCCCTAACAATATTAAACACTCTGCAGCGGCAGGGCGCTTCGTGGCCACCGCCGCCGCCGCCGCCGCCAGATGACCTCCTCCTCCGCTAGATGCGTCAATACTCGGGCGGGGCGGGACGTGGTGGGGAGGCAGAGAATATAACTGACGGCAGGGGGCGCTAGTAGTACGACCGGCAATAATTTCCAGCAGTCGAAGCGTAGTACGCCAGACGTGCTGGCGGGGACTCTTTTATCTGACTGCTTGCGTATAGAGACGATCGGTATTACTGCGCCGTTTCGAATGCGTCATTCGTTTTCGCCGCGGCAAAGTAATTATCCGCGCTAGAAAACAGCGCGTGCGGCGCGTCTGTCTGCGTGCGTGTGTCGGTGAATCGTGCTGTAAAAGTAAGTCCATGTGTGTGTGTGTGTTGTATAGCCTATCTCCCTCTCCGAACCCGACAGGAGGCGGTTCGTGAGAGTTTCTAGTTGTAGCGAGCGACGATCGGTTTATATTCGATTAATCAGCGTCGTCGGTTTCGGGATCGTATTTGCAATAGACACGAAGAAGGAGAAGGAGACTTCGTTCCACAGGAGCGCTGTGCCCTCAAAATCCACGGTACGTATCGACGCCTTTCAGATAGCGGACCGTTCTCTAAATAATCGAATTTTCTAGACTTACCGGTTCGGTAAAGAGAGTTGATTTAGGGGGTTAGGACAGTGGTTCTCAAGCTTTTCAAGTTAGTAGTAAAGAGAGGATCATATGTGCTAGTTTCCATACTTAGGTGGGTTACAGCGTTATGAATTTATAAAGCTTAGACTATATATTTGATGAATCTGATTCTAGTCCTTATTACGAAAAATCGATTCGATACATGGGGAATCTAGATGTTTATAAAATTATAAAATCTAGACTATAGAATACTGAAGATCGTACATCATTGCATCTTTGGTTTTGGTATTATTTATTTATCTGAACGTCGATACATTTCTGAAATTATTTAAACATTGAGGCCTCGCGGGCCACTTTCTGAGAACTGACGGGCCACAAGATGCCCGCGGGCCGTGGTTTAGAAACCTCTGATTTCGACAACTTAACGAGTGACGAAACAACGCTGAAACTGCTTTTAAATCGTCGTCAAACTTAGCAGTTTCGTTTATGATTTATTGTTACGTGTCTCCATTGGCGTATCCACGGGAGGGAGGGGGAAGGGGCACGAGGTGCCGGGTCCCTATTCTGCATGGGACCGATCTTGGGATTTGCGCAAAGCCGTTGAGGTTTTTTAGGTGGGGGTGGGGGGGGGGTTTAGGTGCATGATCGAAGAGAATGCGCGAATGGTCCGATGAACGATTACCTTTTATATGCACGTCGGTCTTTTTGACCGGAAAATGTCGGTGTGCCTCCCCTCCCTCCCCTATTCTGGAATCCGGGCTGGGCCACTGTGTGCCATCGGGAATAGATGCGTTTTCAGCCTAGACCTGAAAGTCGAAGGGCGTTATTCAGTCGTGCGGACCTCTGTTGCTGAGGGCAACTTGAATGCGTTGTCGCGATTTCGAATTTTGCTAAACTGAGTAGCGCATGATAAATGCCTTGCACTGAGTCAACCGTGTGATTGAATTATGAACGAATGGTTCTCGCAATTGAATGTAAAATTCAGCTTTTAATAAATTAATAAATCAAGGCGCAAATTGTATCAGTTTTCCTTTATGAAGGACATTGGATTGTAACATAAAAAGCTCCAACGTCTGGAACAATAGAGGGGGCCAATAGGAAAGGAAGACCGCACAAGGAATGGTGTGATGATGATGATGATGATGATGATGATTATGATGATGATAATGATGATGATGATGATGATGATGACGATATTTTGAAGGATGGTGTGGAAGCAGTTTTTACAGGATCTTAGTCACAGAGCAACGAACAGGAAAGAATGACAGAAAACTGTGGAAATGGCATTATGCACCAACGGGTGATGAGCCAACGGCTGATGATGATGATGATGATAACGATGATGATGATGACGATGATGATGATGATGATGTAGCGCGTCATTTCTACTGACATTATGGACTAAGGGCCACAATAAGTGATTTGCGTTGCATCGCAACTACATGTATGTTTTTCTCTTTCTCGCGAAATTCAAGACATTCCTGGAAGAGTTCGTCTCATCGCTTTCACTCCACCCACCCACCCTCCGCCCCACCTCGATCCCGTTGGACTTTGCAGGATCTGTCTCAGTCGCATGCCTTCTTAATCCGTCCGAATATATATATATCAGCATGTCTGTCCTGTTGGATGTCTGTGTTTCTGTTTGCCTACGTGTCTGTTAGTGTGCAAATACTGTATCTGTCCTTCTGTCTGTCTCCCTATCAGGAAGGAGCCCAATGAGTTAGAACTGCCTATGCATCTGCAATATGAATCCGCAACATTCTAGTCTTCACATTGTCTGTCTGTCAGTCTATCAGTTTGTCTGTCTGCCTATATATCTGCCTGACTGTCATTTTGCCTGTCTGTATATCTGCCTGTCTGCCTGGTCTGTCTATATATCGTCTATCTGTCTGCCTGTCTGTCTGTCTGTCTATCTGTCTGCCTGTCTGTCTGTCTTGTCTGTCTGCCTATCTATCTGTCTGCCTGTCTGTCAGTCTATCTGCCTTCCTGTCAGTCTCTGTCTGTCTATCTGTCTGCCTTGTATGTCTGTCTGTCTGCCTGTTCTGTCTGTCTGTCTGTCTGTCTACCTATACGCATGCATGTGATGATTATCTTGCTGTGCGTATATAGATCTTCTTCGTTCTTCGCCTGCAAATTGCAATTGCAGGCGTTGTCGTCTGCTCGATCGATCGATCGATCCGATCGTCTGCCATTTAGACGTCGCTGACTTGCCGAGCAGCCGACAACAGCTCGACCGCCCCTCCCCCCTCTCCCTCTCCCTTCCCCCTCCCCCATCTCCATCCCCGCTCGCGTCTCTTCTCGATTCGATTCCTGTTACTCTTAATTACCATTGAAGGAAATCGATCCGTAAATTTTGCGACCTATATTTCAAGGTCCGTTCTCAGACTAGGAGAGAAGACTGTGCGCGTTTAGCATTTATAGTTTCGTCTCTCACTTGTAGAAGTGCAAAAGCCAAAAGGTGCTTATGTACAGATACTAGACTACGTTACATCAGCGAGAGTTTGAAATTAATTGAGAACTCATCGCGAAATTCACGATTTCCGTGATCTCTTGATCTCCTTTTTTCCCATGCATTTGCTCGCCGGTTTCCACTCGTAAGAAATTTTTCTGTTGTTTCTGTCCCAAGTTTTGACGGGTCAGAATTCCTACTATACTAGTATGCATCTACCGTGCGGCTGATTAATAAGACGCGAGCCGCAGTAGGTTAGCTCCCAGGGAGAGAGAGAGAGAGAGAGAGAGAGAGAGAGAGAGAGAGAGAGAGAGAGAGAGAGAGAGAGAGAGAGACAGACAGACAGACAGACAGACAGACAGACAGACAGACAGAGACAGAGACAGAGACAGAGACAGAGACAGAGACAGAGACAGACAGACAGGCAGACAGACAGACAGAAACAGAGACTAGGAGAGAGACAGACAGACAGACAGAAACAGAGACTAGGAGAGAGCCAGCGAGAGAGAGAAACTCGCTTAAAATTGTGGATTCTTGAAAGATTTTTCCTGTTTTTTGGGAGTTCTGTTACTAGTATTTTTGTTGCGACACAGAGGCTCTGCCTGTGTTCCCAGCTCCGCACTTTCTAGTAGCCTACTGTACAGAGCTTTGGACTTTTTTTTATTATACCGGATTTTAGACATTCCTCTTTAAGTTTCGCGCTTGAAAAACATTTCGCAGCAATGTTGTGTGGGAGGACTATAGGCCAACGGATCGACTGACGCTGTAGGTAGGCCTATAGATTTAGGCTGGCATACCGTAGGCCTACTGGTAACCGGACATCGTTGGCACGAGATAGGCGTCTCTTTTTCATTTCAGACGCATTTACCACTTTCTCCATGTGCGCTGACGATTTGGAGCAGTCAGTAGTCCTGTTTACCCTTCAGTGGCGGTTCCAGGATTTCTTGGTGGGAGGGGGTGAAATGAATTCATAGGAAGTTAGGAAGTTGGTGGGGGAATGAAAATAGTGAAAATAGAAGGAACGAATCAATAAACTTTACCCAAAAAGGCCGACAAAAGGGAATTTTATCCCTAACCTTTACTACACTTTAACAAGCAAAAAAGCTCATCCGTAGTTTTTCCCCTACAATTTTACTAGACTTTTACCCAAAAATAGGTTTCACAAGCAAAAAAGTAAGCCGCGGAAGTCCGGTGGGGGATGTATCCCTCCCCACTAATCCCCCACGTGGAACCGCCACTGATACCCTTCTTATTTCGCCGAGGCGTTTTGCTTTTCGTTGTAGGCGATTGTATATACAAGAGGCGCCTCGTTCGAAGGAACTTGCGAATGTTTCTTTGCTATTGGCAGTCTCAGAATATACGTCTGCAAAATATCGTTTGATTGTCGTGTGCTATCGTCTCTCTCTCTCTCTCTCTCTCTCTCTCTCTCTCTCTCTCTCTCTCTCCTCTCGGAATCCGAGTTATTGGACAGTTCTTCGGCCGTAAAACGCTTACAGCTCCGATTTTCTTCATCCGAAGCAGAATTTGTTTCTACGAAACGGACGATGTCGCTTATTCCACCTTCCTCTCCCCCTTCTTCTCATCACCTCCGAGGAGCGAGGAGAAGGGGAATGAAGGAACAAGCCTCTTTCCTCTCTTCATCCTCCATTCCTCCTTCCCCATTTTCATCCTCTTCCTCCTTCACTTCCTCTTCCTCTACGCCAACCTCTTTCTACTCTTCTCTCTCTCTCTCTCTCTCTCTCTCTCTCCTCTTAGTCCGCCTCCTCTTCCTCTTCTTCGTCCTCCTCCTCCTCGTCCTCCTCTTCCTCTTCGTCGTTCGCATTCATCTGCAGGGTCAGCTGCTAACGGTTGTCGCAATGAAGTTAATCTCTTGATGCTCTTCGACCGAAGAGACGCATTAACTGGAGAAATTATCTTAATATATTTAATATATACGTCGACGTTCGATTCTGAGCCGACGTTAGGAGACAGAGGGCGGTCAAGTGTGGAGCTGAACTGTCGGGGGGGGGGGGGGGAGAGGCAACGGCACAACGACGGGGGTTCCCCCGATTGCCTCTTTATAGCTGAGTCTTATAATAGCGAAGATCGCCTCTTACTGATGCAAACAAGAAATCGACAAATTCTGGATTTTAATTATCGGACGGAAAAGGACTTTTACGTTTTAAGCGAGAAAAGAGATCGAACGGATTAGACAGAAAGTCGAGCGCATAGAAATAGCCGATATAAAAGACAATGAGTTGATAATTTGATAATATTCTATTGATTAGTGTTTTCAGACATGTTTGGGAATAAAGACAGCAATACTCTCCGTTGGGATGGCGCAGACTGATAACACGAAGGGACCTATACTGACCATGGGAAATTTCCAGGGCCCCTTGAGGGTATATGACCCCTAAATCTCTCTCTCTCTTTATATATATATATATATATATGTATATATATTTATATTTTTTAAAACTGAATTAGGAACGTGTAGTAATGCACATTTAGTTTTTCTAACTAAATACATCCAAACTGGACCAGAGATGAATTATTACTGAATTTCTGCCACGTTGACCGATGGGCCCCTGGGGGTCAACGATTTCCAGGGCCCCTAGTTTGTTGCCCCATACGCCGTTACCTTTAACCCCAATTACGAAATCAGCTGGCGCAGTTAATCACCCATTGACTCGAACTGACTCTTAAAAAGACCATCAAATGGCCGTGCTTTTCCCACGGCGATGAAATAGAAGCTTACCTGTAAACATCCTCTGTGTGTGTCTCTCTCTCTCTCTCTCTTTCTCTCTCTCTCTCTCTCTCTCTCTCTCTCTCTCTCTCTCTCTCTCTGTATGTCTCTCTATATGTCTGTAATCTCTTTGTCTTCCTCTTTCTCTCTCTGTCTGCCTGTTTCTTTTTCTGTCTGTCTGTCTGTCTGCCTCTCTCTGTATGTCTATCTGTCTCTCTCTGTGTGTGTTTATGAGTCTCTGTCTCAATCTGTCTCCCTCTTTCTCTCTTCTCTCTTCTCTCTCTCTCTCTCTCTCTCTCTCTCTCTCTCTCTCTCTCTCTCTCGTCTCATTCGCATTAGTTTTCTCTGGATGTGCTCTCAGACCCGGTGGAGGCGCTAGAAAAATTCGTGACTAAATCTTGTCTTTTTGTCGATTGGAGCGTGATGTGTGTGTGGCCTTTAGACGCTGCCTCTATTTAAGGAAATTCTCTCGTCTATCTCGTGATTTAATTGAGCGCCTTTAGATCCTTCGGTTCGATTACTACTACGCGCCAACGGACATAAGTACTCGACGCTAGGCGGCGACACTGATTGGGGTGGGGTGGGGTGGGGGTGTGGGGGTAGGGGTGGGGTGGGGCGCGTAGATCCGGTGAGTGGGTGTAATTTGTGTAACGTGTTTCGTCATTTCTCGTGCTGGCGAAACAAATGTAGGTCTAATGCAACGCAATGTAATACAACAGAATATTTGCATAGCGCCTCTTCTGAAGAATCATGCACTCAGAAATGCTTCCGCTGTGATTACTACTGTATATTGACAAAGAGAGATAAGTTTTTAAGTAGTTTCAAAAAGAGGACCAGTTGCTAGATTACATATACTGGAGTCAAGAGCATTTCAAATAAAAACGTGAAATAAAAAGGTGCCGTCCCTTAGAATTTTGCCGACCTGGGCAGTCGCTTAGGTTTGTCTGTGCCTGAAGCCGTCCCTGGAAAAAGAATCATATTTACAAACGCAAAGGCGAGATGTTGAATAGTCAGAGAGAAAATGGGAGTTCAGAACGCCTCGATTGACATATCAAAGGAAACGACCCGCTTTCTGCTTTTATGGATTTAGATTAGAGTAGAGGCCCTATCATCGATTCATACCTTTGAGTATTAGATCTGGTGCCATAGAAGCTACTACTACTACTACTACTACTACTACTACTACTACTACTACTACTACTACTACTACTACTACTACTACTACTACTACTACTACTACTACTACTACTACTACTACTACTACTACTACTACTACTACTACTACTACTACTACTACTACTACTACTACTACTACTACTACTACTACTACTACTAATAATAATAATAATAATAATAAATGGAAATATCGCAATATGTGCTTCTTATCAATGTGTCGAATTGAGAGAGAAGGGTAAAGCAATGGCTTTGAATCGGAGAGAAAAAAAGCCAAAAAAACCTTTTTCTTAATGGCCAACAAAGAAAGAGAATTAGGAGACGAGCAAGGAAACAGTTGTTTAGGGAGCTGAGGGCGGGCGACATTCTCTGCCAAAGAGAACCCCTTTCTTGAAGGGCGTAGGGTGGGGGATTGAAGGGAAAAAGCATGGATTCGTATATAGTTCGTGGGTATAGAAAAGACAAGTCTTGTGATCTGGTTGTTTGCCAGTACCGGTACTTCTGCGTACCGTAAATATCGACGGACGTCACCTCTCAGGTCGCCTCCTTTGATCTCGCCGACACGAGTCGTGACGCGACTGACAAGGAGTGACGTCACGTATAGGGCTACGCCACGCAGGGCCGACGACGCCTGCAGGGACTGATGATCATTGCCAGCTGAAATGGTCCTCCTTTCGGAAAGCGAAACTGAAGCCAATTATTATTTTCGGTATATAGTTTACGCTGAAACGTTTTACGTCGGGTAAGGGAAAAGACTTTAGAAGAAGGAGAATGATTTTTATCGGGCGCATGATTTGGAAAATACGGACGCACAGACAGACATAGGCAAACAGGCATACACACAAAGAGAGACAAAGAGACAGTCAGACAAGTATACATATAGACATACAGACGTACATACAGATAGGCAGACAGATAAGAGAGACAAAAACAGACACACAAAGAGAAACAGACAGAGAGAGACATACAGACAGGCAAATAGTTAGACAGACAGACAAATAGATACACAATATACGGACAAGCAGATAGACAGACAGACAGATAGACAGACAATTAAACAGACAGGCAGACAATCAACCAAACAGTATGAGACAGACAAAACAGACAGACAATTAAACCAAGACAGACAGACAGACAGACAGACAGGCTCACCTACCGCCGTCTATTGACTGAAGCCTGCCTGTGTAAAGCTGTAAACATTTGCCTGAACCTAATTGTCGGTTACGAGTCGCGTATTAGTTGCAATTTTCAACGGTTCGGGGAAAAAACCTATCCGCGCCGTCTTTAGAAAATGTTCAAACGTCGTATATGCATGTACGAAATTCAAAAGTCTGTCCTGCAGTGAGTCTATTGCTAGTCGGGCTGAGACGGTGGATAGCGGATATGCATATCGGTCATATCCTAAACGCGACGTCGCAAAGCAATCGATATGTCAATGAAGAACAGCAAGTCGTTTTATCCCAGTGGCGTGCAGGGAGTGGGGAGGCGGTGGCAAGTCGATAGAAAAAATGTTTGATGAGCAAAAAAGGTCGCCGAGTCAACTTTGGCGCCCCCCCCCCATCTGGTCGGCGCCCGGGGCCATCGCCCCACCGGCCCCGCTCTGCACGCCACTGTTTTATCCGAAATAATAATAATAATAATAATAATAATAATAATAATAATAATAATAATAATAATAATAATAATTAAGAAGAAGAAGATTTTAAGTGGTTAAGTAGGATTGTTTCTGTGTTGATAACCACAGTCGTTCATACATCCGTTTGTCCGATATAGAGCTGTTAATTAACTGAAACCATACAGTGAAGGGAGTTCCAAAACCTTGGGCGATTCGAATGGATGTACCTACCCATTGGCGTAAAACCTGGATGAAAAAAGTGGGGTTAGGGGAACGCTATACCTTTCCTTTCCATTCGGTAGCCTTCCAAAAAGTAGAGGACTAGATGCCTAATAGAAGTTTGCGCCTATGTACCCACCCGGGGGTTTTTAGATTTGGTGAATGAGCTTTAGACTACGCGTTCAGAAATTCTGATGCGCAGTTCTTTGATATCTGATCGGCAAAGATCTTAGGAAGAAGATGATAGCGAAAGTGCAAAATAAATCGTTTTCCTTCTCGTGTCGATTACTTCTTGCGGCGCTACAAGATTTCCAGTCCGATCATTATCTCGCTGTTGAGAAGCGGTTGTTGACGGCAGCGGGGGGAGGAGGGGGGAGTAAATTACTAAAAATTCGACGGTTTTAATATACCGCGGGGATGTCACGAAGTCGGAATTTTCTAGACGCTGTCAAATCATCGGTTTTTCGGTCTCCTTGAATTAGTTTTCGTTCCGTGCTTTATCTGTCGCTCATCGACGCCTGACTGATCAATGAAGATTGCCGCCGACGAAATGGATTCCCTCTTTTACCACCCACCCCTCCCCCCGCCCCGCTTCGATCATTTTTCGGTCGATACCTCGCGTTGTAAGCAGCCCAATGCTTTTGACTGTCTGCCAGGCATCCAGCCATTCGCATGCTATCTCAAAAAGCGTCTATTGTTGCTTTTGGAATCGAATCGTGCGAATATCTTTAATTTCGCGCGGTCTGGTTCCATGGGCGCCCGCACATTAGGGCAAAAGGGGGCACCGTCGGAGATCGTGCCTTCCCAGTGGCTGCTGCACGTACTTGTGAACTCGCTTCCCGCTGACATACGGGAGTCATCGTCGCTAGATATTTTCAGGAATCGACTGAAGTCTTGACTTTTTAAGACTAGCTACTTAGTTTAATTTTGTTTAAAGTGTTCGCGCAGTCTTTTAGACAAGTTACCACTATAATCTTGACGTTCTCTTACTCTTACTTACTTACTTGCCCCCCCCCCCCCGGAAAATGCCAATACCAATGCTTCACATTGAAATTTGAAAGCCTTGCTAAAATATTAACCGTGATCGTTGTGTTAAAATGTATTTTGCCTCTCCTGCGGCTCCTGGAGAAATTTCTGTGGGCGGCCATGTCTGGTTCTGGTTGTTCCCATTGTATGAAACTATCCATTAGGGTCTATGGAATTTTGAAAGCGTGTCGACAGCCATGTATAGCATATGCCCAATTTCCAATTCTCATGTCATAACCAATGTTCGAATTGAGGTTAGGGGATTAAAACGGTTAAAAATACAGACCCTCCTTGGTTCTATTCTAGATGCTTGATTTGTGGCTGTTCTACCCCCCAGCCCCCGCTGATTGTGGAAAATTTTGGTGTGGGGACATGGCACTCCACTCCCTTGTCTGAATAGCCGATCACTGATTGCAAGGCGAAATATAATGCCAAATCAAATTGAACAATTATTATTATTAGTTTCGATTCGTTGTTAACCCCTTAACTGGGGACCCTGGATATATCCCTCCATTTTACATTGAGTTACAGTTAAATACACGGTTAAGGGGTTAAGAGTATAGAAGCATACTTTGCAAGTTTCTTCAACCTTCATAGAAATACTAGTGACATGAAATATGAAGAAAAATTTAACTGGCCATCCCTCGTGTGTCTATTTATCTATCTATCTATCTGTCTGTTTATATTCTATCTATATATCTGTCGATCTGCCTATCTATCTGCTCATCTGTCTGTCTGTCTGTCCATCTGCGTGTTTGTCTGCCTGTCTGTTGATGTTTGTGTGGACTATGTCTAATCCGTTAAGCTACAAAGCCCCGGTTTTCGTGGTGTGTGTTCATGAGAGAGAGAGAGAGAGAGAGAGAGAGAGAGAGAGAGAGAGAGAGAGAGAGAGAGAGAGAGAGAGAGAGAGAGAGAGAGAGAGAGAGAGAGAGAGAGAGAGAGAGAGAGAAGCAAAGCGGATACAGTATCGAATGCCGCGCGCAGAGAGCGTCACTTACAATGCGCTCTGAGCGCGAACTGTCACGATGCAACCTCAGCCGGACAGACGGACAGACGGACAAGAGGACGGACGGAGAGCAGGACACGCAGACGGACATTATCCGGGATCCACGTTTATATATATATATATATATATATATATATATATATATATATATATATATCGATAGCGCGAACAGCAGCGCAAGCAATAATTCCACACGCACACTATAAGTTCCATCTAACGCAACTCGATACGATGCGCCTGAGTATTAGGGTGAGTATTAAGGTCTATCTAATGCGCAGTCGCGTCGTGTGTCTGTGTGCTTAGGCCTTTAGGTCTACTGTGCTCTGAACGGAGGCTGTTTGCGTAGGCCTAGCATTGCTCTCGTGACCCGACCAGACTATAGGGGCATGTAGGCCCTAGGCCTATACTCGTGTCTCGCTGGATTCGTTATCGAAACTCGTATGAGTCATGAGGAGATAGTGTGACGTCAGTCAACAGACGCACGTATTTGGCGATGAGTCATTGATCGAAACACGGATCCGAATGATCGAAACACGGATCCAATTAGTATCAAAGTCGCTGATCATTAGGCCTAATGTAACTCTCGTTGAGTTGCCATGGCCCATATGCGGGATTAACGCTTTAACGTACAGAGCGCTCTACTGCAGTAGATGATATATTCTTTCATTTGAACGGACCGTTTATTTTCGAAGTGAGAAGGGGCTTTCGAAAAACGGAGAAACTTATTTCTTAGCAATACCCAGTGGCGTGCCTATGGCGGGGCATGTAGGGCATATGCCCCCCCCCACCTGGGCGCCACTTTGAATGAGGTGCCAAGAACCCTGTGATCTTGCTCTCTACTCGGCGTAGAAATAGAAGAAACTGAGGAGAAAACTAACTTTGAGGGCACGTCATAGACCAGTTCGCATCAGTAAAAGCAAGAAAAGTGCATCTGTAGTTTTAATCTCGTGTAGGCCTAAATCAAATTTCATGATTTGTTAATTAAAGATTCGTTAACCTGCTGTCTAAATTCCTGATCTCTTGTCATGGGCGCCAAATGCACTAGGCAGGCGCATCTGCTTATTAAACTGATGAGATTTACAATTTTTAGAAACCACTGGAAATCGCAAATCTGCGTGTGAAGGTCTTTGAATTTCTTGTACGGCTTCTAACTTCTTCATAATTATTATCGGGCTCCGCCAGTAGCGGGGTCGGGGGGGGGGGGGGGGGGGTGAGGGGTGGGAAATCAATTACCCCGCCCCACAATGAGATGATCGTGTTACGTCTGACCGTAATGCGTTGTGATCGGTTTTTTCAGAATCAGAGACGGACCATGAGACGTTTTAGTTCGGCGAAAGACGATCGATCGAGAAGATCGAAGATCGGATCGAAGATCGGATCAATCGGGAAGATTCGAAAACGAAGACAACGACCCACACTCGATCAAGATCAAGATCAAGATCACCGTTCCGACGCCAATGATAATAATAGCGACAAAGCGTCGAAAGATTCTGACACAACCAACAACAATCGTCAACAGTTGCCATCTTCCTCCTCCTCCTCCTCTACTTTTTCCGGTGTATCACAGGTGGTACTGGATGTAACTGGTACTGCGGACGCCGTAGCCGGACTGATACGATCGTCTGCTCCTCCTCGTCCGGACTCGGCGGACCAGCGATCCGTCATCACGGAACCGTCTGCCGAGCCGGTGACGTCACTCGCAGACGACGACGACGGCGGCGGCGTCGAGGTCGTGACCTTGGCGGTCAGCTGCGGCGATAACGAGGCTCAGCTGCGCCTGAACGACCTGCGAGGGGGGAGCCGGCGATCGTGCGTCCTCTTCGACGGGTCGTGGGTGACGCCGAACGAGTTCCAGGCGATCAGCGGGCGAGGGAACGCCAAGGACTGGAAGCGGTCGATCAGACACCACGGAAGACCTCTCAAGTTCCTCATGGAACGCGGCCTGCTGTCGACGACGCCGCCGTTCTGTATCTGCCACGTCTGCGAGTCTCAGGTGAGAGAGAGAGATCGGGCGTTTTCACAGGCGAGGGACACTCACCTGAGATCAGAGATGTCCATTTTTCCTTGCTACGCCAATGCATACATCCATCCGTATACAGTCAAATTTAAAGTTCTTTAGTTTTTTGTCTTATATTTCGAGAAACGGAAAAACTCCTTTCGTTCTTTTTCATATTATTTTACTCTCTGCAGAGGGTAGAAGAAATATGTAACCGAAATATAGAGACGTGTTTATGGTTGTTGACATGTCGGACATTAAAGCCTACAGAATTTTAAAACCTAAAAAAACATAAACACATAAATTTCGCTTCTGAAAACTTCGGTTTTTACCAGCCATGCTGTGCATGCTATGCTGGACTGACACCTAACCATTTAGGCCTAGGGCCTAACTCTGCTCTACTGACCGCGTGCATTACCCTGTTTTTAGCCAACACGAGTGACGAAGCTATATACAAAGTCCCGATTCGTCTCATCCAATGATATCTTTATGATAGTATATCCCTGATATCGTGTGTATCGTATCGAGATATCATCATCGAATCAGATTCAGTTCTTCCGATTAGTTTCTGGTTGTGATCAAGCGATGATCGTCTACGCTTGAAAGAACGCGAAACAAGATCAGACGAAAAATGTCGGCCATTTATGCTGATACAGGTCGCTATCATCTCTGGTGTAAAAGGAACCAACATAATGAGAATTGGACGACTACTACTAGGCATACTACTACTATTATTATTACTACTACTAGGGCCTACTATAATAATAATAATAATAATAATAATAATAATAATAATAATAATAATAATAATAATATAATGCTGCTGCTACTACTACTACTACTACTACTACTACTACTACTACTACTACTACTACTACTACTACTACTACTACTACTTCTACTACTACTACTCGATCACCCTACTAGCCATTCCCAAAGATATTCGCCAGGTCTTTCGTTTAGTTGATGTCCTTCATTCTCGTACAGTCATTGGCGTTAGTGTGTAGTATGAAATGGCTGGGTGTGCTCTATTTCGAACCCTGTAGATAAACATTGAGAATAATATTATTGATTATTCTTGCATATGATAAAGCAATGAAGAAGGAACAAGAGGAAAATGTGGATTTTGTCGGAGAATTTCTTCAAATCGATTAGATTTTTACATATCTAGGGCCTATATACCTTCAATTCAACAGCCCTTCAATAGGCTTCTCTCACAGAGCGAATTAATTATAAAATTTGTTTTTGATGTTCATAAAACCTGTTGTAGGCCTATAATGAACCAGATATCTTAAGAGAAAAAGGCAGTCGCTCTAGTTTATTCAAGTCTGGGCTTTTCTATCAACCAGTCGCCATTTTTGCAGCGCCAGAAGCAGCAACAAGTTTAGATAGAAGGTTTCCGTCGTTTGTGTGAGAATCGCGGCATAGACCTAACACTGCCCAGGTCTTATAAATAAGAATATGCTTCTTTAGTTGGATTTCAGCGACATTTTGGCCACAATACATGGGCGCCCGAATATTAGGGCAAGATCCTGGTGGTTCATTTTGGACCTACAGTGTACAAAGTGCTTGCTTGTGCTTTTAGCTGTTTTGGTGCCCATTTTTCAATATACATCAAGTCTTCTTAGTCTAATTATTTCACCGTGGAGCGAATCTTACTTACATCGACTTCGTAAACTTAGACACGTCCTACAGTAGAACTTCGTTATAACGTACTTAGCGAGTCTGAAAAACGTTGTATGCTATATCCGAGGTATATGTTATATCCAATACCATCGAATAAGGTATAGCGCATCACACGGAGACCGTGCATTGCTGTAAGCTTACTTACTTAAGCTCTTATAACCGACAATACGTTATAACCGAGTCCGTTATAACGAAATTCTACTGTATTTTTCATATTCTATGTATCAGTTGAAGTCTCAACCGTGGTACGTGCAGGTACCATCGCAATAAATTTCCTTCCGTTTCAATCATTACGCTGTTACGATTTCCTCGAACCATGGCACGAATCGCAGCAACATAGAACGTAATGACTGGGAAAGTAGATGTGCCTGACATGCGATCGATTCTATACATTAGCGCGCACTGGTAGCAGCAGCAGGAGAGAGAGAGAGAGAGAGAGAGAGAGAGAGAGAGAGAGAGAGAGAGAGACCACAAATGCGAATTGTTCAAGGAGAGGGCGGGGCCGAGAACTAAAGAAAAACTGTCTAGTGCAGGGGTTGTGAGCAAATGAAACAGTCTGGACGAAGAGGCAGTAACAGTTGAGACCAGGGACGTAGCCAGGATTTTAGGTTTGGGTGGGCTTCAGCCCAATACCCCCTGCGCCCCTTCCCTCTAGGGATATTCCCCAATCTGAAACCGACCCCTAAACCCCCTCAATCTGAGCCAGGGATGACCTTTTTTGTCAGACTTTTTCAGCAGGGGACAATCTGTGCTGGGTTGTGGATGGCGTTTTCTGCTTTGCCAGACTTTTTCAGCAATGAGCCAGACCCCCAAATTGGGGGTCTGGGTCCGAACCGAACCCCTCAAATACCGAACCCCTTATCGTAACTTCTCTTATCGCAACTTCTCTTATCGTAACTTCTCTTATCGTATATGAATGAATGAATGAATGAATGAATGAATGAATGAATGAATGAATGAATGCATGCATGAATGGAAGAGAGAAATAAAGAAGAAATAGGCGACATTTTATCCGGTGTTTATGCATGAAAGTGGAAGCATGAGAAGCTTTTGAACCCAAAGGAAACCTTTCCAAGACTGGTAATCCAGAATTATTCTCCTAAAGTTCTATGTCAGTTTCGATTCGCAGCTGGGTTTGTCGTTTCTTCGACATGGTCGGATATCTTCATTTCCGGACAGAATCCAGTTACAATTGATTCGTCCGTCGACCTCGCTCTGACATCTCAACCCAGACGTAACCCGACCCGTTTCTCGATTAGAGAAATTCTCTCCTAACCCCCCCCCCCCCGACCCCTACCCCAACGACCTCCAACCATCGTTTTGCTGTCTAGCCCGCCTTTTCGCACTCCATTTAATATACAGTATTGCAAAGGTTTGGTAGAGAGAGAGAAACGAAAAAGATGGGAAATACGGTGGGATACATAGAAGTGTAAAAGAAGCAGCCAGAGAAAAGACACAGGCACGTCAAAGGGCAGAGAGACAGACATACAGACAGATAAAGACAGACAGACTGAGATGCAGACATCTGAAGACTTGTACGCAGGCACATCAAAGGACTGACAGAGAAAGGCATAATGACGCAGACAGCTGAAGAATTTACTGAAGCTTGTATTTTAAAAAAAGACACTTGGCCTTAAAGATAAAGAAGGAAGAAATTTTAGTAGAATCTATTAAAAACGATTTGGGGGAGGGATTTCTGGAATATAACCCTTGACAGGTTGATACCTCCCTCCCCGGAATTAGTAGAAAATTCTGTTTCTCAACAGTCAGAACCACACTGGAGGTCAACACAATTTTTGAGGCGAATGTACAGTATAGTCTAACCCAGAGTGCGTTACACACAGTACATGTAGGTAGGTAGGTAGGTTGCCGGAGCGAGGTACAAGCCCCGTTAGCAGCGCCCCCTAGTGTATAAACTAACCCAGAGCACAAAAACAGATAGAATTCATTGGTAAATCCTAATATGATCGCCGTTTTCAAGAACACAGAATGCACTGCGCTGGCCTATAAGTCCCAAGAGTATAGGTCTTACAAACTTCCGACAGTTATATAGCGCCTTTCGCCGCTCTACGCGATCTGTTTGACATGGTGCGAGCCTGGGGATTGATTAATGGTGTTTTCGAAGAGGATCCGTCGAGTGACGGTGAAAATCTGAGCAGATGAGAGAGAGAGAGAGAGAGAGAGAGAGAGAGAGAGAGAGAGAGAGAGATACATTTCGAATTGTAAACAAGTCTGGAACGAGGCACAGATGGACGAAGACGAGGTGCATAGGCCTAGGCTCTATGAGTCTATGGGCTGCAGTTGGACCTTTCAATAGCTGATCGTGCATGTGCGAAAGGCACTGCGTGACCCTGATATCAGACATCTGACCCAGATTTAGGAAAATATTCGTGATTTTTGGTTGAACGTTGAAGATATGGGGAACTTTCTCATAAATCGATTTGCATTATCTGCAGGTTTTTCTCTGATAGCCTATTGGTGTGAATAAATTAGGTCCTAATCGAAAATCGAACCAGACTCGACTAGATTCACTAGATGGTCTAAATACAGTAGGTTTTAAGAGAAAAATCAATAAAAATATCTTGGATCAGTAAAAGCATGAAAAGTGTATTTGCAGTTTTAACCACGCGCCAGTAAACTGTCATAATTTGCTATAAAGACTTGTTAACCTGCTAATTTAATTTTCTGATCCCGCAAAATACCCTAGGCACGCCCCTGATGGTTATTTGTCATTGTCAGATATGCTAGTTCTATATCTAGCAGCATTTAGCGCATGTCAAGAGTGGATTGATTGAAAGTAAAACGAAAACTGATGTTTGAAAACGAAAACTGAATAATACATAACTGAAAGACGCAATAATTATGAAAAAAGTGTCGTTCAAAGGACACGACAGATCAGTGAAGAAATCATTTAGGCCTAGTCCAATAGCTCACGAGAAACGCATTAGTCTTTATTCAGTTGTGTTTTTTGTCTAGGGTCGTGAGAACCGTTGGGGCATCGCCGGCGCCCCCGCTGCTGCTGCGGATGTAGACCTAAAGCCGATCAAAAGGACGAAGATCTCATCGACTGCGAAAGGAGATTCGCTGCCAATCGGCCGCCGTAGACGGAAATACGCCACGACCATCGATCTAAACCCGGAAGAAACTCGAACGAGCAGAAAAACTCGCAAGAAGACGAAACAAAACGAAACGATCGACAGAGACAACGGA
>CM030866.1:763676-808676 GCA_018105865.1 Metaphire vulgaris | reverse complement strand
TATTATCAAGAAAACCGTTCCAAAAATGGAGGCGGCTGCATCCTTTGGGGAAATTGTTCATTATTGACACATGGCGTTGTATCTACAGATCATCGCTAAGCTATAATGCCTAGATACAGGATTTTGATTCTGCAGTCTGCACTGAACAAAGTAGGCATCATTTTGTTCGGGCTTAAAGGTAGGCCTACAGTAAGTTGCAAACACGGATATAGATGTAAAAAGCTACTCTCATTCTGTTTTCGCATCAATGAATGAATGAGTGAACGAATTGAATGAATGAATGAATGAATGAATGAATGAATGAATGGATGAATGAGTATTATGTTTGGACAGTCTGTTGCGGTTGTCATGGCAACGACGCGTGTGTTTTCTTTCTCAGCGGGAAAACGATTCGACGAATTTCCGGTGGGAAACCTTCCGGAAACGCTCTTCGGGAACAACTCGCTCTCGCCGAACGACGACGACGACGACGACATTCGATTCCGCGCGGCGATGACGTCATCGTCGTCGTCGTCGCTTCTTCCGGTCTGTTCTCTGCGCCATCTGCGCGGCCTCTGTTCCGGCCTTGACCTTGGACGACCGCCTCGTCCTCCGTCTTCGTCGTCTGCCGGACTTCTTCGCCCTCGCGAGCCCCCCCGCGGCCCCGCAGCGGCGTCGACCTCGCGGCGGCGCTCCTCGGCAGCGACGGAACGGCGTCGTCTCGTCGACGACCTTCGACCTCCCGATGACGTCATCGTACGATCCGATCCGACGACGACGATGACGTCACTGTACCGACAGCAGACGTCGTCGTCGTCGTCGATGATGTCATCATCGTCGGCGACGGCATTCCAGCGGCGCGACCTCTATCGTCGATCTCCGGGCGCCTTCCTGTTTTACGCGCAGGGGGCGCCACTGGAGCGTCGGCTGCTCCAACCGATGGACCTCTACTGCGGTCGTGTTGTTGCGGGTGGCGCATCGTCGCTTGCGGTGGGGAACCGGGGGGTGACGCCACCGCCGGGCAGCACCACCGACGGCGACCGCTTCGTGTACGACGACTGCGGCGCACTTGACCTGACCGTGCCAAAGGTCGTCCGCTCTGCATGATTGAACGGAAACAACTCGAAGTCGTTGGCGTAACCAGGGGACCGGGCACCCCCCCCCCTCCCCGCGGTCCCACTTCCCCACACCCAGATTCGGACGGAGACCGGTCGTGAGATTCGCACGGAACCGTTGAGCAGTTTTGTGTTTGGCGGCGGGAGTGGGGGTCGGGAGGAGGGGGGGGGGGTAGCACAACAGGACGGGATGAGGATTTTATTGTGCTCATCGACATTTATGAATTTTTTCCACACATATCGATGTGCCCCTCTTCCCCGTATTTCGGAATTCTAGCTGCGCCACTGCTCGAAGTAACATTATGCCGGCGCAATATAAATCGAATCTCAACTGTACTGTGTCAGTCGGTCAGTCCAATGATACAGTAGTAAAACGATTGCAGCGATATATACTCATCTACTCTACTCTACAGTATATATTGTGACCGTTTGATGAAGAATAGATTCTTGAAAAGACTGTGCATCGTGTGGTTTGAAATGGCTCACACTTTTTGTGGCATTTCGAACGCTCTAGAATAAAAATGAGATAAATATATTGACAATCCGGGAATGATTTGACGCATTAAAGATGGGCACACAAGAAAATGTGGGTTTTATCTGTTTCATCACTCCTCTGAATTTTTGCATATCTATAGCTTGCTGTAACAATAGTTCTTCCATAGGTTCACCATTTGGTGGCATTTCGAACGCTCTAGAATAAAATTGAGATGGAATATATGGGGTCGTCCATAAATTACGTAACGCGGTTAGGGGAACCCGGCCATTTGTTACTAAGTGTGACGACGGGGTGTTCCGTAAATGTGACGTAACGCAAAAATTTTAAGTGATGACCTTTGACCTTTTTTCTTGTCACGGTTTTTCGAGAGGAAAAATACAAGGCTTACCTTTTTTACTTGTCAAGACTTTTCGGAAGACGAAAATGGGGGTCGGCCCGTTTTTACGCCATATTAGGGGGTCTGACGTTTTGTTACGTCGCGTCACGTAGGAGGAGGGGGTCAAAAGGTGCCAAAATCGTGTTATGTAAGTTATGGACGACCCCTATTGACAATCCCAAAATGATTTGACGCATTAAAGATGGAAACACAAGAAAATGTGGTTTTAATTCGTTTCATCACTCCTCTGAATTTTTGCATATATATAACCTGCTAGTTCTTCAATAGACACCATTTTGTGGCATTTAGAACGCTCTAGAATAAAATTGAAATGGAATATACGAAATCTGATAATTCAACAACATCATCGATCTACTAGATCTTCCTCTCATGAAGTAGCTATAGCTACTTCATTTTGAGATTAAGCGCATGGGAATAAGGAGCTACTTCGGTGCTTCTCTTGAAAGCGCTATAGAAATTAACGAGATTTTATTTACTTACTTTGTGCAGCGATGAAATAGTATGGCGCGACATAATTTCACGAGAGGCGGTGAAGCAGACTGAGCTGCGTTGGAAATGACGGTCGCCATTTATAAACAAAACAAAGAATTCTTTAGTTTTGTCAGCGATTCCGGAAGAAAAAATAATTTGTTTAACGCCTTTCTACGGAATTATTTTTTTTACTACAAGAACCTAAATAACCGTCGCCGAATGCCGATTTACGCCGAAGACGACTTCTTGTCCGCGACTGACGCTGTCGCGCACTTTATAATTAATTTATAATTTATCTTTAATTTCATGATTAATTTAGTAAAATTTAATTAGAGTTAAAAGGAAAAAGTAGGGAATAATGTCGGAAGAGATTTCCGACAGTGAGGAAACGACTCGAGAACTGAAGCTGGTGATCGTTGGCGACGGATCGTCGGGAAAGGTTCGTCTAAAATAGTAGTTATTATTATTATTTGCGACAATTTTTATAGCGCAGTATCATAACTGGAGCTAAAGTCAAGAGCGCTTCACGAAGGAGTCACTTATAGGATATGTTAATTAAGCGTGTCTTAGATATGATAACAACCATGTAGTTCTATAGGATCAGTTGTAATACACGGAGGCATACATTTATTTGTGTTTATATGTAAGTATATGTATGTAGATCTAACATCTAGATCTTCAGTTTACATAGCGCCTTGACGATGATGCCATCAGCCTAAAGCACTACAGAGGCCCTATTAGAGTCCATTCCATGTCGACAGATATGAGAGTGCAAGAAGAGTTAACCCAGTTTTTAAGGTTCATTTGGCCACAAGGTATGAAATGGGCTAACATGCATCTCCTGAAGCCTCTGCTACTCAACTGTATACCAGCCCAAATGCACGTATCACTGAGAGCCCATCGGCATGAATGAAAGGAGATTACCATACAAGGCACTCTACACTCAAATAGAAGGAAGTAAAGGAAAAGGAAGTCCCAGGAAAAGGTGGATGGACAACAGGAAAAAGTGGATGGACAACATCAGAGAATATATGAAAATGAAAGGAATTTCAATCATCGAAGGAAGACGATTAGCAGAAGATATAACTTCTTGGAAACATTTTGTGTCTAGCTATTGCCGCTAAAGAGTTGGCAGAGAGCAAGATGATGATGAAGATATAATGTCAGTGGATATGTTTCTTGATTGTATGATTGAATGCTGAAATAGTTTTGTATTACAGGTGATGTTTCTAATATGTTGATTGATGCAATGTGCATAATGATTTTTGTGTAGACATCATTGGCTGCCAGATATTCACAAGATCAATTTTCTCGCCATTATAACCAGACTGTTGGAATTGATTTCTTTCTCAAGCGAATCGTCTTTCCAGGTATTTGCTAGAGGAGATAAATTTGAATTATTTTGCTTAGTCTAATGTTCAGTTCCAGTTTCCGACTTGTTCTACGACAAAAACGTTTAAATTTGACTGATGAAGTCTGAAGTTATTGTGACGAGAGTTGGAATGAATTAGGTAGTATTGATTGAATTTACACATAAATATTCTCAACTGCTGTGAACATTATTCGATTGCTGAAATTTTCAGATTTTTTATCTAAATCTGAGACAAATTTAGTACTGTCAAATCTTATTAAATTCACAGCTTAGGAACCAACTGCCCAAAATGAGATGGAGTTGATATTTACACAGTATTAATATTTACTGACATTGCACGAGTTCAACTGTACGTGAACTTTTGATAGCCATTGCTGTAAATGTTTGAACCTTTTAGATGACGTCAACGTGACGCTACAAGTCTGGGACATTGGGGGCCAGTCGATTGGCGGTCAAATGCTCGACAAATATATTTTTGGTAGCAGTGTAAGTTATCAATTTATTATGATTTGCAGCAATAGTTTCATAATTATTGTCCCAGGTTGCAGATCTGGTGTTTCAACCCCGGGCTAATAAAACAAGAATTGCACAAGTTCCAAATTAACATGATTATAGCATAGATGAATTTTATGGTACTTGTATATTTGATGGAATGGGAAACTTCTAGTATTAAGACTGAAAGGCTGACAGTTCTGGAATTTATGATTCTCTGACAGTGTACAAGAGTGTGTCCCACTGACCTTAAAGTTTCACGTGCACTGGATTTATAAAGATTGTTATTTTGAATTTCATACAACTAATCTATAGGCAGTGTAAGTTGCTGGTTGGCTTAGCTATGCACCTTGCAGTCAAGAAGTTAAGGAACATTGAATGTGGTTGGTTCTGGAATGGGTGTCCAGCCTAAAGTTATAACCACCAAAGACCATCTCAGCCGTTTACCACACCTTATGTAGATAAGTAAGGAGATGGATAATGCTACATTTAGATGGGTAGACTGGTGCTGGGAAAGAAATCCTCTGTTATTATAACTAATATCTTGTGCTTTATAAGGAATAAATTGGGCTGGTTAAAATAACTTTGTCATCTTGAGTTGCTTTTATTAAGCTATTTGAGATTAGTTGAAATTTATCCTTCCAAGCAGATCATTCTACTCAGTCATTATTCATGAGGAGTGCTGTGTGTGCAAGAGTGTGTATATGTGTGTGTGTGTACTTATTCTGTGTACCATAAGACAACTGTTTTTTTATGTTGTTTTCAAATGTTTATAGGTTTATAATTGTTGTATTATGTGTTGTAGGGTGTATTGTTTGTGTATGACGTCACCAACTCGTCCAGTTTTGACAACTTAGAAGACTGGTTGGCCGCGATTAAAAAGGTTTTTTCAAATTCCGGAAAGATGCCGCACTTGGCTCTTGTGGGAAACAAGAGTAATGTTAATTTCTATGTTTTGCGTTTTACGAAATATTATATAGGAACCACTTTCGGTTTGATCAATCCACAATGAGTTTATAATCTAATATGAAATTGAAGTGGTACAGGTGACAATTTTAGTGCCAGAGTAGTTGACAGATGAAGTGAATTGAATGACAAGATAGTGCCAGCGACTAGTGTTAAGTTCTTTCAAAGTAACCTTAGTACCGTAGGATATTGTTATGAGCCCATATAGCTGTTAGATTATTTCATAAAATATCTATTTTATATTGTAGAAACAGTGAATATCACAACTGAGTGAATCAGAATTTTAACAATGCATACATCAAAATGTCTTGTTATTTGGAGACTAAAAGATAAACCCATTTAGCATTATTAATATTATTATTAATAATATTATTATTATTATTATTATTATTTGCTATCTGTTTTGTTTTATTTTTAGTTGATCTGGATCATATGAGGACCATCAAAGTAGATAAACATAACAAGTTTGCACTCGACAACAACATGTCTAGCTACTTGGTTTCTGCGAAATCTGGTGACTCGGTAGTATAGACCACAAAAATATTATATAATTGATACCCTGTTTGACATTGGACAATGCAAGGATTATTGCTACATTAGGCTATAGATATGCAAAATTCAGAAGAGTGATGAAACAAATTAAAACCACATTTTCGTGTGTCCCCAGCTTAGCTGAGTCAAGCCGTACTAGAATTGTCAATATATTCTGCCTCAATTTTATTCTAGAGCATTCAAAATGCCCCGAAAAATGGTGAGCCATTTGAAACGACACTATACAAAGTCTTTCAGAAATCTGTTCTCTGTAAAATGTCTAAAAAATTGATCGAGAGATAAGGGGGGTCTAGAGATAGCTGGTTTCTTGTATGACAAGTTCTATAGACCACAAAAATATTATATAATTGATACCCTGTTTGACATTGGACAATGCAAGGACTAGTGGTATAGCAGGCTGATATGCAAAATTCAGAAGAGTGATGAAACAAATTTAAACCACATTTTCGTGTGTCCCCAGCTTAGCTGAGTCAAACCGTACTAGAATTGTCAATATATTTTGCCTCAATTTTATCTTTAAAAAGCTGAGCCATTTGAAATGACACTATACAAAGTCTTTCAGAAATCTGTTCTCTGTAAAATGTCTAAAAAAATCAATGAGAGATAAAAAGGGTTTAAGAGAGTTTTTAATAATAAGTTCTATAGAGTTTTAATAATAATAGTTATTATTATTATAATTATAATAATAATAATAATAATATATAAAAATACATTTTCGTTTGTTTAAAATATAGTTTTGTTATTCTTGGTCTTTGCAAAACGTGCAGACCTGAAGATTCACCTGTTGCATGTGTCTAAATCTTTGTTATTCAATTATAATTCAGTAAAAGAATGTGCCTCAGTTATTCCTTGCTAAAACACTTAGAGTGAATTTTCAACTTCGTAGCAATTTAGTGCAATGATTGTGAGATGTAATGTTGTTCTGAATGCACACCATCACCATTACTCTTTATTATGATTGTTGTTTACAATGTAACTTCGATATAATGGACTCGATTATAGCACATACCAGGTTATAGCGTACCGCAATGTACGGTTGCGTGTGAGGTGCTACCATATTGGATGGTATCAATTGGATATAACGTGCCTCTGATATAACGTACTGAATTTTGTGAACCCGCTAAGTACGTAATAAAGTTGTACTGTATCTGTTGGTTGTAGTGCTTTGCCCGGCCGACAACCCACCTTGCCTATAAGACTATTTCGAGAAAGATTAAGCGCACAAGAATAAGCAGCTACTACTGTACAACTTTCCAAAGCGCTATATAAATTTACGTGATTTTACTTACTTACTGTTGAATATCTTTGGTTTTCAGGTAAACTTTTGTTTCAAGAAGATTGCAGCCGAGATCCTTGGCATCCGTCTGACGCGCCCCGAACTCGAGCTCCAGCAGACGGTACTGAAGGCTGACATCATCACCTACAGCGATCCAAATGCGAGGAAAGCTACACTGCAGACTAAGGCGAAGAGTTCAACGTGCGTGGTCGCTTAGGGCTCATCCATATAGTACGCACACAAATAAGACATATTTTCAACCCCCCCTCCGCCCCCTGGTTTGCATACTATACATACGCAAAATCTCCTACTAGATCCAACCCCTCCCCTCTTTGCGTACGTACTATATGGACGGACCCTTAGCCGACTATCCTTACGACAGCACCTAAGCGGCCGATTTGCGCTTTGTTAATCTCATTTTATTCTGAATCTTATCTTCAGTTCCATCCGTGGAAGCTTGTGCTGTTTTGCAACTGTGAAATGTTTATTTTGAGTGAACACGTAGCATTGAATGAGCGTGTTTGTTTGTACAGTAGAACTTCATTATAACAGACTCGGTTATAACGTAGTTATGACGTACTGCAGTGTACGGTTCGGCGTGATGCGCTACCATATTGTATGGCATTTGATATAATGTACCTCAGATGTAACGTACACAATTTTACCGACCCGCTAAGTCAAGGTCGTTGGAACGAAGTTCTACTGTAATTGTTCCGTGCGAACTTGTAGCAGCATATCATGTATAATATTTTAGTTAATGTGGTTATGTTTGACTCTGTATTAGTTTTGAAATGAGTGTTACCAAGATGTACAGGGTGGTGCAAAAAACCGGACTATATTAAATGCAAACCTAAATGTGATTAGTCCGGGTTTTTTGCACCTCCTGTACTTGCGTCCCCTGATCATGTGTATTTTGATAGTCCATGTTTGGTCCTATATTCTTACAGTATCCAAGATATTACGCTTAATGAAACATTTCTTCTTCACGTGCTTTGTATTGCGATGTCAGCGACCATGGATTTCCACTCTGCTGTGTTTCTGGTTGTTGTCTTTGATGCCTGTTTCTTCTCTTAGGCTATCTGTGCAGTGTCTGTCTGTCTGTCTGTCTGTCTGTCTGTGTATTTCATGTCTGTATGTCTGTATGTCTGTCTATGTATCCTCTTTCTCTGTCTCCCTCAGTTTTGTTTCTGTTATTGTCAGGTTTTTCAGCATGTCCTTTCTTATTGTGTGTGCAAAAATTTGGTCCGTTGCCTTCTTATGGTTTTTCATCGTATATTTCTTTTTACGTCAAATGATTTCAGTAATTTTTCTGTCCAGGAAATTGTTTGCATGCATCAGAGAAGCCACTTCTTAGCAGCTTTCAGCTTTCTTTTAGTTGTTTTCGTTATAGTTTCTGTTTCTGGCCCATACATCAGAACTGCTCACACGTAGCTTTGTGGGTCTGTTTCGGTAATGCTCAGTGATGTCATATTTCCTGTGAGGATTTGGGAGTTTGAGGGGGTGACCCCTCCCCCACTTGCTTAGGATAATCACAAGTGGGGGAATGAAAATTTTTGGTTTTAGACTCCCCACTGATGGCTGGCTGAAAAATTCTTCTTGTGGATTGCTCAGATTATTAATTATTAATTTAATTAAATAATTAATTAATTAAATATTAAGAGCCACCCGCTGTTTTTAAAAAACTTAAACGCATGCATGTAGTTGCCTAATTTTTGCATTATGCTTACTCAACGTAACTTTTAGATGTTGGTGATAATTTATATCTATTCTGTCAGAAATATGAATTTATGCTTAATTTCCTCATAAGTTATACGAGGATAAATATTTTCAAGTTCTATTCATTTTAGGCTAATTTAGATTACTTGAGTATAGTGTGAATAACTTGTTTACTATTTGCTTTTATGTGATTTCTATTAGTTTTATTCATTGATAATTATTATTGATACAGAATCTTGGATTTTATTTTAATCTGTGGAGTGAATCTTATAAATTGTACAAAGAAGTGCTTTGTATTTTCTCATGGCAAATTGTACTTAGCTTCACAAAATGCAAGTGTGCGCATTGCTTAATATATTATTGGTTTCTTTTTAAACTTGCACATATAGCTAGTTAAGAGTTGTAAATATGCTCTTATGTGCTTCAATTTAATTGTATTGGTGTCACAGCACATAATAATTAATTAATTTGATGGTACCGAAATCATTATGAAATCATCATGTTATATTGTCAATTCGGTTAAATTTGACAATCATTTTAAAATAACCTGTTACTTTTGGTTTCAATTAATTATGTGGTTGTTTGGAATTGTCACCCACAGAGGTTTGAGAATGACTTTAGTCAATCATGTTCTGGTTAGAAAAATCACTTAAGATTATTCATGTTGCTGGACACGCTTTGAGATTCAGGTAATTAAATTGATCTAATGGTCAAATTTAATGGTCAAATATATTTTACATGTTTGATGTATTTAGTTATTTATCGGAGTATTTATTTACTATGCAGTCCAGTTGGTTCCAAATTACAAATGTTTAAGAACAGATATTTTTAATTTCTGAAATTATCTTGTAAAAATACTGGGTGATGCTTTTTTTACCAATGCTCTTTCTATGTGTGTTCAAGTATTCTGAATAGTTTAGTTTTCTCTTAAATTGTGTATAACATATTTACATTATGAACTTACTTACTCTTTACCTCACTAATAATGCTTCAAATACTTTTAACGAAAGGATTTCATTAACTGTCCGTTGTTGATCACAGTGATCAAGAGTTTAATAGTGATGGCTTTGGTCTAATTAGATATTAATTAGATAATTAACTAGATATTTAATTAAATATGATTATTTGGTTTAATTTAATGAATTTTTACAAATGTAATGTATTGTAAACGTCATTTCTATAGCGCTAGTGAAAGCTGTATTCCTACAAGTTTGCTTTTTCTTGAGTGCTTTTTCTTCTCCTCGATCAGTTTCTGTCCTGTCCTGTATTCCTGTGACAAACGGGTAGTTGTACATCATGTTTGCACAAAGCTGTAGAGAATTTTTTTTGGGGAGGAGAGTAGGTAGCATAAGTGAAAGTGCAAAGAACTCCTTGATGAGCTTTCTCTTTGCTCATCGGTGACTTTTTCATCTAAAAATGTTGATATACCCCCTCCCCCTATTCTCGAACCCTGGCTGTGCCACTGGTGAGACATGTGATTTTTTTTTTTCGGGGGGGGGGGGTATTTTTACGAACTACACAGGTCTCATGTCTTTTGTGTTTTCTAGTTGTATTTTAATGTATACTAGATTTGCAATCAAGATTTTAATAATGTTATTTTCCTTTTCAAAATATTTCGTAAGAATTCATAAAATTCGGTTACTTGATTTACGTTACAGAATCTCTTTAACGTCTTTGCGTAAGTTATTGATGCGACAATTCATCAAACGCTAGATGGCGCATCGATTTTACATTGGTCGAAATTATATTCTATATATAAAATCAGATGATTAGATTCTATATTCTCTTGCGTTTCCATCGTCTGTAATGCAGTGGCGGCTCTAGGACTTGGCAAGTGGGGCGTTGGGGTGGCAACTTCTAATCATGGGGGCCAACCATTTGTAGTTTAATGTATGTAGCATTAAGTATAGGGTCCCAACTGGGGGCAGACACTCAATAGGGGGCACGGGCCCCCCCGGTGGAGCCGCCACTGCTGTAATGGTTGAATACTATAATATCGCCAGGGCGTTCATTTCTGGAAACGACTGGGGGGGGGGTTGCCTAGCACCACTAGCGGTGTTGGCTGATTACCACCAAAAGTAACTGGAGAGATTGGGGGGGAGGGGGGGGGGTGGAGAGACGGAGGCAGAGATAAGAGTTATAACTAAGCGATGAGCTGCTATCCTCTCCCATCGCGTCCGCTGCCCCTCAGATATGCGGGAGAAGCGATGCGCTGAACTTAATTGCAAAAGCACGTCGGGTTCGAAAACCGATCACAACCGGTACGCTTGATTAGCCTGCTAAGACGGCGTCCTTTCGATAGCGAAAAACGGCTAGCTTAGCCAAGGCGCTACTCGGGTTTTGGCCCGCGTCGTAAAGAGATTTCACGACTCCTATATTCTACGATGAGTTCCTGTATCATGACACGTTCATATTGTTGAATATAGGCCGCTACTCGGGAGCGTAGCGACGGGGGCATCTCGGTATATATATCTAGTTAATATATATATATATATATATATATATATATATATATATATATATATATATATAGGCCTACCCCAAATCAGTACCTACAAATTTTAATGTGCTTTTTAAGATTTTAAAAGTTTTGAAGATTTATACCCCCCCCCCAAATCACATTATACACCCCAATCAAATTCCTGGCTACGCCCTTGGCGCTACTACTATTACCACAACTTCACTACTTCTACTGCTGCTACTTCTACTGCTGCTAGTACTATTACTATTACTACTACTACTACTGCTGCTGCTACTACTACTACTACTACTACTACTACTACTACTACTACTACTACTACTACTACTACTACTACCAGTCTACCGCCACCGCCACCAAATGGAATCACTTAATTTAACTTCGGCGAATGATGATTGGATATAAAAATCCTTCTAAGCGAATCTAACAGAAGTTGCCCCAACTAATCTAACTAAGACGACGACCACTGAAGACGGGGTTCCCGTCGATGCGTTCGACCACTTCCGGTACATTTGCAGATCACGTGACCGCTTCTCCGTGATTGACATTCGTCGACGAGTGCGTTGGTCGACACTTCGACCGAATAAAACGATCGATCGTCATGAGAGATAGAGAGACAGACAGACACACAGACAGACAGACAGACAGACAGACGCCGAAGACGCCGCCGTCAATACAGTCACCGCTAAGAAACTTCAGGGTATGGAAAGCAGGGGCGTAGCGACGGGGAGTATATCGATATATATACCCCCGATCAATGTACCTTAAAGTTTTTTATGCTATTTATATGTGGTTATATGTGGTTATTTGTAGTTTATGTGGTTTGTAGTTAAGGTTTATACCTCCCCTCAAACATTTATACCCTCCCAAATCAAATTCCTGGCTACGCCCCTGATGGAAAGGCAAGACGAAGGCGGAAGAAGAAGAGGAGCAGAAGTAGGATAAGGAGAAGGAAGGAAACGGTGAGAGTAAGGAGAATAAGACACAGAAGGAGTAAGGGTAGAAGAAGAAGAAGGAGGACGAGAAGGAGGATTCGAAGGCATTAGCGTCGCCACGGGGGATGGGGGCAACTGCCCCCCCAACCTGCCCCAGACCACCTACCAGATTCGCGCAAATCCGGTGAGAAAGTTGTTTGCGGAGGGGGGTAGGGGTGGGAAAGGAATCTGACACGCCAGACCCCTTTTGCTCCCCCAACCAAAAATTCCTGGCGACGCCACTGTTCGAAGGACAAACAGGAATGGAAGATTGTGTCCTTCTCTGTTTGGCATTTGATCATCATCATCATCATCATCATCATCATCATCATCGTCGTCGTCGTCGTCGTCGTCATCATCATCATCCATCTGTGATCGATGTGAGGAGCGCTCTTAATCAGACGACTGCTGCTGCTGCTTCTGCGGCTGCGATTGGTTTAAGATGCCAGCGTTCTTCTTCCGTCATATCGCCTTTAGACCATCACCACCACCATCACCACCACCAATCTCGCGCCTTAATCTCGACTTTGGATGCGTCGAACTATTCCACAGATAAGCAGTCGAGTATCGGTCGGGTGTCCGACTAGATTAACGCAATAGCAAATGCAAATGCAAACGGGATTAACGGATTATCGTCGCGATGGACTCGAAATATGAAAACGCGGGAGTGGGGGTTGGGGCCTGGGGAAGGAGAAGGCCGGCGCCACCTGGCGACCGACGCTGGTCTTAATCTGACGCCACAGCGCCTCTGGCGAGCGGGCGACGAACTGCTCGGAGCTGATATGATGGTATCGCGTCCGGAAAACCTCTTCCGGAGCATCGGAGTCTGAAAACCACTGTGAATGCCCACCGCGTTCAAATGCCCTCCGTGTCCAAATAATAATAATAATAATAATAATAATAATAATAATAATAATAATAATAATGATTTTATGTGGTTTAGGAGGTTAATAATAGGCCTATGAAACCACTGTGATTGCTCACCGCGTTCAAATGCCCTCCGTGTCCAAAAATAATAATAATAATAATAATAATAATAATAATAATAATAATAATAATAATAATAATAATAATAATAATGTGATTTTATGTGGTTTAGGAGGTTAAGTAAGCCTGTAGGCCTATGAAACCACTGTGATTGCTCACGTTCAAATGCCCTCCGTGTCCAAATAATAATAATAATAATAATAATAATAATAATAATAATAATAATAATAATAATAATAATAATAATAATAATGGGATTTTATGTGGTTTAGGAGGTTATAAGCCTGTAGGCCTATGAAACCACTGTGATTGCTCACCGCGTTCAAATGCCCTCCGTGTCCAAATAATAATAATAATAATAATAATAATAATAATAATAATAATAATAATAATAATAATAATAATGTGATTTTATGTGGTTTAGGAGGGTAAGCCTGTAGGCCTATGAAACCACTGTGATTGCTCACCGCGTTCGGGTATACCGGGTCGGGGTACCCGTACCCGCGTGTACGGGTAGGGTAGGGTACATATTTTTCGGTACGGGTCGGGTAGCCTACGGGTATAGTGCTACGGGTACGGGTATACCCGTTAAAATGTGGGTGTCCAAAATGTGGGTCCAGACTCCTGGTAGGCATCGACTGGGCTTCAATCGGTGCAAATATGAAAGCCCTACGACACCACAAATTTTCGCTCAAATTTCGAAAAAACCATGGACTATAGTCCATGAAAATTTTCGGGCGACCCAAAAATTCATGTCGACATTTCACCCAAATTTATCTTTAGAACCTTCAAACACCTTGCAGTGATGTCAGTGGAGTAGAAAAATCCGTCACTTTCCACCGTATTAATGTGTCTATATTGCAAAATATAATAATGGTGGCTATACATTGTATAGATTTTTAACCCTTTAAAAAAGTCAGACACCTGATAGCTATCCAAAATGTGGGTCCAGATTCCTTGTAGGCATCGACTGGGCTTCAATCGGTGCAAATATGAAAGCCCTACGACACCACAAATTTTCGCTCAAATTTCGAAAAAATACCATGGACATGGTATTTTTCCATGGTTTTTTTTCGGGCGACCCAAAAATTCATGTCGATATTTCGCCCAAATTTCTCTTTAGAACCCTCAAACACCTTGCAGTGATGTCAGTGGAGTAGAAAAATCCGTCACTTTCCACCCTATTAATGTGTCTATATTGCAAAATGTAATAATGGTGGCTATAAATTGTATAGATTTTTAACCCTTTTAAAAAGTCAGGCAGCAGGAGGAGGAGGAGGAGGAGGGCGAGAGAAGAAGGAGGGAGGAGGAGGAGGAGGAGGAGGAGGGACCATATATCTTCGTCCCAGGAAAGTGATGCCCCTCACCCCCTCCCCCTGCAGCCGTGTGCCGGTCTAGAGCCGATGCAGAATAACTAACCGTTAATCTTCGGCTAACGCCATTTCAACGGTAGGTTAAACGCTTGGGAATAAGCAGATGTAGACCTATACCACGCTACCTGCGCTATATATATCGAAAGAGCTATAGAAATTCACAAGATTTTACTCACTTGCTTGCTTACTTACTTACTTACTTACTAACTAACTTTCTTCCTTACTTATTTGCCTGCTTGCTTACTTACTTGCTTGCTTACTTACTTGATAAATCGTAAATCAGGCTGCCGTTTCGAACGTGTGTGGATTCTAAATGTGAACGACGGACGAACGGTTCATGAATGTTCATGGCGCGATCGATGCAACGAACGGTCTTGAAGACGGCGACGGTTGCTGTCGATTTACGAACGAATATGATCAGTTACGGACGCGGCGAGATTATGTGCGGGACGAGAGGGGAAGCCCATCTCTCGCCCTCTACCCCCCCCCCCAAGGGGACTAGGGGCGGGTGGGTTGAAGCCGCGATTTTACCGGTCCCGAGGGGCCGATGATGTGCGGCGGTTATCCAAGTCTACCGAAGATTAGAGATCCCTACGGAGTGGCCGTCGACGAATCTTTAGAGCGGTGGGGGTAGACAGTATGTGAACGTAGGCTACGTCAAAAGGTGACGGCTCTTGTCAACCGTGTAATAATGGCTCTCCTTTGCGTCGTCGGGTGGTCTGTGACGGCGAAACTCGCTATTCGTCTGTACAGCGACGATTACTTATGCAGAATATAATAATTAATCGACTACTGTAGCTATCTATCGTCCCGTATCGTCGCTACTCGTATCGAATTCTCCTCCTCCGCTTAGTTCCCCGAAGTTCAGTGAAGACAAATCGGAATATTGCGGAAGTGCTGTATTTTACGTGGCAAAATAATCCGGAAGCGAGTATAGACTCGTTGGTGTAGCCACGGGGAAGACTTTTTATCCCCAAAAATGTCTCTATGTGCCCCTCCATTCCGGAATTCTGGCTACGCCACTGGTATGTAGAGGGAGTAACTGGTTTTCTACGCCTCTACAAAGAATAAATCCAACTAAATCATTTACTTGAAACTCTATTATTATTATTATTATTATTATTATTATTATTATTATTATTATTATTATTATTATTATTATTATTATTATTATTATTATTATTGTTGTTGTTGTTGAATTTGTTGTTGTTGTTGCTGGTGTTGTTATTAAATGTGTTTTATGAAGTTTTGACGCTGTAGCAAATAAAATCTAGAATCAAGATTTTGTTCTTCCAGTGCTAAATCGATGCAAATCACTTTGCAACACTTGACGGGTCTTGAGATCTTGAGCTATGCTGATGCATGGAATGGTTAGGCCTGCCTGAGGGTCGTGAGGCGTTCCAGGGGCTTTGACCGGTCTGAGCTTTCCATACGCTAAACTTACCAAAGGATTCGAAATTCTTCGCAGTTGTCGATTCTGATTTTAGACCTACTCGACGAACGTAGCAATTTTTTTCTTTCTATAATTAATTATAGCATGCAGACTGCGAAAGATAGCAGGTGTAGGCTTAACCAGAATTACCTGTATGAAATTCATAGCGATCACCTGCATATGCAGGCCAAACAGTCGCAAAATAACAGCATCAGAGCATTTCTCGCTGTCGATTCAAAGTGCGCCAAGAGCCAAAAGGAGGTCGACCATGTGTGTTTGCTTTTAATTTTGTGGAGTTGTGCTTCTACAGTAGAATCTAGATAAATGATAACGTGAAAACCGCGTATTAATCGTCGGTATAGAGCGATCCGTTATAAGTACACCAGCACACCCCGTGTGCTTTAGCCTTTTAATAAATCCAAAATATAGTTTTCAAACTCAGATTAGCATTTTTCCAGTGGGCGAAACACAATGGTAACGGTTAGTATTTCAGCAAGGTTTTTTTTCAAATTTTAGTGTGAAAATCTGTGAATAAAGCCTAAATTTTGTTTTAAAAAATGGATTTGCATTTTCCAGTAGTCCAAGTGCCCCCTTGCCCTAATGATGCTGCGCGCCCATGTGTCCACGGGCGCAAAGCGGAAATTAACATGGACTGCACAGCCCTTTAGGATGATGACTAGTTTATTATCATTTATCAAGGCGCTATATAAATGTAAGATTCGCATTTTACTGCTATACGCTGACAGAAATCCAAGGCTTTCCAGAAACAGAACTATGCATATAGACAGATACACACAGGAAGACAAGTAGGCAGATAGGTAAACGCACAAGCGGAAGCTGGCCCAGGTAAGCTATATGCAGGTATAAAACACACTTGGAATGCGCCATGCGGCGAGACTATGTCCGCTTCCTTGCATCTTTGCATCGCTGCGTGTTTGTCCGCTTGAATACTACTCGTTTCCCCATGTGTGTGTATGTGTGTGTGTGGTTTTTTAATGTACAGGGTGGGCCAATAAAATCTTTTTGATGTATGTGTTCTGTTCCTCCCCTGGTTTTCACTAATTGGCGCCACTGCACTTTGGAATTTGAAGGAAAAACTCAAGTGACTGCTTTCATAATAATATACTGTAATGACGAAGCTATGAGTGCACCAAATTTAGTGCATTTTGAGCCATTTTGACAAATATTTACACTAAAACTGGGTGGCACCGGTTTTACTGGCCCACCCTGTAGGTCTACACGGCTTCTGAATTCCTATTAGGCTTAATCTAGAGATAGATAGATAGAGAGAGAGAAAAAAATTCAGCCATATTTTTAGCTAACTATCAACTGATTCACTGATGATAATAATAATATTATCAAACGGTATTCTCGCACAAATGGCTTTGTTAGCAAGAAACGAGGAGCTCTATCTGAGGTCTATTCCGACTTTGAATCGTTTGTGCAGATGGTTTGACCTGGCATGCATCGCAGACGGATTGTTTGCTGTCATAACATCGTCCGCATAACTCAACAGAGAAACCATTTTTCGTTCTAAATGCAAATGCGCCCGCGACCGTCAGCTGACCCACATCAGAGGCGCATCTGTGCTCCGTGTGTCAAAGTCATGGTTAGGCTACGAAACGAAAGTGAAACTTCCCGCTGATAGGAATTTCCGTACGTCACGCACGGAATTTTTAGCAATCAATCGAAACTCAATTCTAGCGACATGTGCTGATCGCGATCACGTGGGTACAGTGGCGGCTCCAGGGTTTGGCAGGGGGTGGGGTGGGTCGTTGGAGTGGCAACTGCTAAGCATGTGAGTCAAGTTCTTTGTTGCTAGGTATGTAGTAGTAAGTATAGGGGTCCCAACTGGGGCCAATGGGGGCCAGACACTCAATAGGGCCTCCGGACTCCTCTGTGGGGCCGCCACTGCATGGGAACGTGCCTGTCCCCAACATTTTCTTTGCCAATTTCCCGTCATGGCGAAAATCCGAAAGTTATAGAGACACGAATAAGTGAGTGTTTGCCTTTTTCTTTTTAGTTAATATTTTTTATTTATTTGAGCGTCAAAACATTTTTAAATTATCAAAATGCATTGCATCAAGTATATTTATGCGTTCGCGGGCCACGTTCTGAGAGCTGACGGGCCACAAGTTGTCCGCGGGTCGCCGTTTGGGAACCTCTGGTTTCAAGTACAAGGTCAAAGTTCAAGTAAAAACACGCTTGTTAATATGCGTCTGTATGTATGGTTGCGTGTTCGTCTTTTTCGTGCACGACTGCTGTACGCCTACGTTTGTTTGCGCTGAACTCACGGTCGCCGTGGACCGCTGCTGGCGATATATAGGCCTATATATTTCCACAAGGCAACGGGAGTTTGCTCAGCTATCGAGTGGCAACGGACCCCTGTTTGCCGTGTCAATCTGAGTGTAACTGCGCCGTCCGTTTCTAATCGCGTCGTATGAATACAAGTGTCTCTGAGGCCGGGAATAAAACAGTCCGATCCAGTGCACTTGAAAACCAGGGTCACTATTTCCACTCTCGGCACATTGCCTCCTCCCATTCGACCAGGGCCACTGACATATATCTCTATCGACTGAGATAGAATATGGCTCGGCCGCGTTCAGAGTATTCGGTGCAGGGTTATTTCCAGGATTATCAATTGGGGGGGGGGGTGTGGCTGTCGGTAAATTCTGGGGTCCCTGCCAAAAAGTCTGACAAGCAGAAAAAACGTCATCACATAGCTGAAATTAGTGGGTGTTGTGGGGGGAGGGTGTCGGTCTCAAATGGGGGAATGTTGGGGATGTTAGGGGTGTAAAAATGAAAATGCAGTATCCCTGATTCGATGGTGGTCTAACCCAGACATGGACATGGGTTGGGTCCATCCACGGGTTGGGTCGGAAATTTTCGTTCTAATGGTTTCGTTCTAATGGTGGGTTTGGTTTGGTTGCTGGACGGACGTGGAGAGATTATATCTCTATGAATTTGTCCATTTTGCAAAAATGTGTCTAAAAGTAATTTCCATAAATTGACGGTTTGAACCCAGTGTTTTCTAAGAACGAATCGGCGCGTAATGAATCTAATGTAATGTACTTCCCAATGCATCAATTCAATGCATGCAGTTTTGAAATGTCAGGTTCATGAAGATAAATCAATTGTTTCGTTCATTTCAGGCCGACATCAATTTTGATTTTATTACGAGAACGAACCAACGCTGTTGGAATGTGGAAGAAATGCATACGAAAATTGTTGAAGTATATATAGCTTGCACACTGTACAGTAAATATGCTCTTAAATATTGCTAAACGACAATAGGTCGCAATTTTATACTCGTCAATTTAAATTCGCAAAGAAAGATCAGCATCGTCTGAATGTTTGAAAAGGTGAATGGGTGCTAGAAAAGAAGAAGAGCAGAAACATTGGAAACTAAAAACACTTTAGTTTAAGGGTAACAGAGATCTCTAAGATAAACTGGCTGCTGTCAAAACTTTTTTGAGCAAATACCTTTCCTCTCTCCCCTTTTCTCTTTCTCTCTCCTTTTCTCTTTCTCTCTCTCTTTCTCTTTCTCCTTCCATTTATCTCTCTTCCTTTCTCTTTTCTTTCTCTTTCTCTTTCTCTTTTCTTTCTCTTTCTCTTTTCTTTCTTTCTCTTTCTCTCTCTCTCTCTCTCTCTCTCTCTCTCTCTCTCTCTCTCTCTCTCTCTCTCTATATATATATATATATATATATATATATATATATATATATATATATATATATCTGCCTCCGTCTCCGTCTCTGTCAGTCAGTCATTCTCCTCTGTCTGTCTGTCTGACTGACTGTCTGCTTTGATATCCACACAGACACTCTTTCCTATTAGGACCTTATATAGGACGCTGGCTCCCTGTTCAGAATGCCGATATCGAATTATTGGAGGAACGTGAAAAAGGAAGCCCGCCTAAGACTGGCGCCGCTCCGACCGACCGACCGACCGACCGACGTGCAGCCGTTTCCCCTCGGCCGAGGACACCCGCCGCCGCGCCCTTCGCGGCCAGGGCCTGGTACGTGGCGCCGAGCGAAGCGATAGTTGTTTACCCACGCAAAACATTCATCGCCATCCTAAATATGCGGACGATTCCATCTCCTACGACGACATCAAACATCGCGCATGACACTCGAGTCGCTCAAACAGTCCAATATTGCGAAAAATTGCACAATCATACAGTAGAACTTCGATATAACGGACTAGATTTAAGACTACATGTCGCAATGTACAGTCCCGTGTGATGCACTACCGCGTTGGATAACATTGGATATAGCGTGCATCGTATCGTACAAAATACATGATGAAGGGTACTGCTCGATACTAAATTTCACAAACCCGCTAAGAACGCTATAACGAAGTTCTACTGTACACCCCCCCCCCCCAAACACACACAAACGCACACACATACCAATATACAAAAGCGCTCGTCACTCGGCAGGCATTTAGCGATGGAAATCGATCTGTATTTTTCTCGCTGACAGAAAAACCAATACGTCTCCCTTATAGAGTGACGCGCCTGACACCCCCAGCGCCCCACCGACGAGTGGCGGCACCGGTGAGTGTCCACCGCCGCCGCCGCCTTCTTCGGCTCGGGCGTAAGACGAGACGTCTTCTGGACTGCGTTGTTTGTGCTCTGAATGCACGTCCAGATGAAATCGCAAATACGACGAATAGAGGCCTGTTACGAAAAGAATTCAGCAAAAATGGGCGTCTTTCTTTGGTGTGTGTGTGTGTTGGGGTGGGGGTGGGGTATGGGTGTGTGGCCGACAGTTTTGGGATGTTTGTAAAGAACTTTGATCATGAGTTCGAAACTATGCTTGTAAGTAAGTAAAATCTCGTAAAGTTATATAGCGCTTTGGGTGGTTATGCAGTAGTAGCTGATTATTCTTATGCGATCAGTCTTTCTTGAAATAGGTATATAGGCATAGGCAATGTGGTTTGGTCAGAAATGACGAAGAATGGATGTACAGTAGAAGGAATGCATCTGGTCTCTCTTTTCCTTCGTTAGATTACAGTCTTTTGCTGTTTTCCTACTGTGACTGATCTCTGGAATTGGCCTTGCCCGGCTGACCACTAAACTGCGGTAATAGTTATTTTAAAAGTGCATTATTATTATTATTATTATTATTATTATTATTATTATTATTATTATTATTATTATTATTATTATTATTAATTCATAATGATGATGATGATAATAATAATAATAATAATAATAATAATAATTAGTAGTAGTAGTAGTAGTAGTAGTAGTAGTAGTAGCAGTAGTAGTAGTAGTAGTAGCAGCAGCAGCAGCAGCAGAGTAGTAGAGGCGGTGGTGATGGTGGCGCTGGTGTAATAGTATTGGACCTCAGTGTTGGAGTTGCTGAGTGGGGGAGGGGTTGTGGAGCCTTGGAGGGGGTTGAACACCCAAGTTAACTCTGCAACCCTCCCAAAAATCGCATATCGGGTGCTTGCAGTTTCCCCGCTCAAATTTTACAACTCCAACACTGGTATTGGTTGGCTGACCTTAAGCCGTACATCGTATACTGTACGAGATATTTTAATGGCAGTAACGAATCACCAATTACAAGAATCATTTAACCGAATCCATCGCACGAGACAGGTCTTCAGCCTCGGCAGCAGCAGCAGCAGCAGCAGCAGCAGCAGCGGTTACTGATATCGCGGTTTGGTTTCGATCGACTCGAAATGACTAATTCTAATTTCTACGTCGGATTAGGTTGCGTTCATTTGGCCCTGTGCCCAAAAATCTATCGCCCGAAATTAAGCAACTGGACGTTGGTCCCCACTTCCACACGACGTCGAATGAATAATTGGGGTGAATGACCTGTGCACTCGTCTTACTTACTTACTTACCTACCTACTTGCACTGGGTAACCTCTGCCATCTGTTGGAGTCAATGGCGCGGCCGGGATTTCGGAATAGGGGCGGGGGGCGTTTATTATACATTTTCCGAGTTTTAAAAGTCTATAAGCAAAAGAACCACATTCACGTCCGCATACATCGATTATGCTCCAACAAAACTATTTACCCCACAAAATATCTCAAAATTGCGCAAATCCTAAGACTGATGCCGGCCAGACCAGTGCAACCCCCCCCCGCCGCTCCCCCGTAGCTACGCCAATAATGGAGTCGATTCAAGAAGTAGAATATTTTGTTGACTTCAAAATCTAAGTCTGTTTTCGTAATATCACAAGACGAAAGATAACTGAAAATAAATTCACTAAGTATTGCTATTTATCGAGTCAATTGCTTTAAGATACAGTCACCGTTCGATTGCATTCTTTGCATAGAAATTCGTTTCACGCATCATTATAAACCTCTGAATATTATAGTAAAGTCTTAACTACAGTAGAACTTCGTTATAACTGACTCGATTATAACGTACCTTCGGTTATAGCATACCGTACGGTTCCAAGTGATGCACTAACGTATTGTATGGTATTGGATATAACGTATGTATACCTCGGATATACTGTAGCATACTAAGTTTTACAGGTCCGCTAAGTACGTCATAACGAAGTTTTACTGTATTAGGATCTCGTGTGCAAAACGAAGAAACTTGCGAGATGATGTTGACAACCATGCATAGTCGCTGCTTTTGGATATCGATTTACAATTCCAATCTCTGATAAATCCAATCCAGTGTAGGATGGATATGAAGAAACTTATCGGAATGAAATGTTATCCGTTTGAGGCATTGCCGATTGGTGCCATATATACTGTATTGCGGCCATCGGAATTGAGATTAATACAGCTAATAATAGCCTACTAAAAGTAGGCTGTCAATCAAACAGACATCCATGCTTCGAATTGCTCATCGAAGATATAAAATCATCGCCTGAAGAAATCTGTCAATCTTTTAGTACGCAAAAGATCATAAAATCACTGCACGTCCATGCAGAGAATCCGAAAGCGTTTAAGTGCTTCTAAATCCAGATCCAGAAGAACTGAACAGGTGGTCACATCACGTGACCAAAATAGGATAACACCAGGTAGATTGTATTAAGATGTAATTCAGCAGCGAGCGTTCGCGTAGCACAGATCCTCGGATCATTTCTCGATTTCTGATCCGGTTATCGGATGATCATCGGATTCTCCGACGATACCGGAAGTGGATCCATGTAGTACCGGAAACGGTGATGACGTAACGAGTTCAGGTAGACGGATTCGGACAGCGCAGGATCGTCGGCGTTCGTCGCCGGTTCCCGCTTCTCTGAAGAAGTCTTGTCGTAGGCGGCTGTGACGTCGTCGTCTTCGTTACAGTAGTCCATGCTCTGCATGTTGCTCCTCGTCAGGAAGTCCTCCATGGCCCTTCTTCTTCTCCGGTGACAGACGATCGCTATCGCCACGCAGAGAAGTAGAGTCAACAGGTGGGTGCCCACCACGGCCCAAGTCAACTCCCCTACGGTGAACAGTCTCTCCTCTTCCTCCTCCTCATCTCCTCTTTCTCCTCCCTGTCCGCCAGAAGATGGACTCATCGGGACGTCCATGTATTCGTAGCGCTTACCTGTCGTCGTCGTCGTCGTCGACGAGATTTCTGGGGGTCGGAACCGTCTCAGACTGTCCCCGAGCAGCCTCGAATCCAGGTGTGCGGAAACGGCCGCCGCTCCGACGGAAGAAACCGTTGGACCGGTCTCGGTAGGGCGGGCAGGCAGCCTAGGCCCACCGTCGGTTAATTCGGCTGTCTTAGAGGAGCCACTGGGGGTTGGGGTTTTTACTGTTGTTGATCTGAGGGTGAAGAGGGCGGACTGGGGTGGCCAGGGGACCGTTATGGACAGGGTGACGTTACCTGCGTCGTTGTTCGCCACGCAGATGTACATTCCGGACTGCAGGTGATTTCGATCGACCTCCTCGTCCACCTTCAAGGTGAGCAGCGCCTCGTTCTGAGACGGCGACGGCGACGCGTCGTCGTCGAATTCGTTGAGTGGAAGAAACTTGGACGTCTTTCCGGACGGTTGGATCCAGTAGAGCACCGGGGCCGGTTCCCCGGTGGCCGAGCAGCGCAGCCGACCGGAGACGACGTCGAAGACGCCCTCTACGGCCGTGAACTGCGGCGTCCGACAGCGCAGCTCGTAGGGCGACAGATCGGCGAAGTGGCGGCCCTTCAGCGCCCGAGGGGTGAGGCACGACGGGGCCAGCGATCCGCGGAACGTGTCCCGGTTCCGGTCGAAGAAGTCCTTCAGCCAGACGGCGTCGCAGCTGCACCGCAACGGGTTCGTTCCGAGACGGAGGTGCTGGAGACGGGCGAACAGGTCCTCGAAGCGCCGGTCCAGCCTCTCGATCTCGTTTCCGTTCAGCCAGAGGTTCTTCATGGACCGCTCGAGGGGCCCGAGGACGTCCGGACGAAGGCGGGCGATGGAACAGTCGTGTAGGTAGAGTCCCATCGAGTCGAGTCCCTCGAACGACTCCGGAAGCAGCACCAGATTCCGGTTTCCGTTCAGAAAGAGATGTTGCAGCTTCAACCCCTCAAAAGTCCTCTCGTTTATGATCTTTATCAGATTGTTACTCAGGTCCAACCAACTGAGTTCCGGAAGGTCCCCGAAGGCCCCCGCCTCTATGCCTTCAATCGCGCATTCGCTCAGGTACAGGTGTTCGAGCGCTGCCAGGTGAGACAGGTTGGCGCGTCGGATGGTCGGGTGTCTCATCTGGTTTCCGTTCAGGTTCAGTTGGAGGCTGTCCGGGGGAAGGGAGTCCGGAATCGAGATCATGCCTCGTCGGGAACAGTAGACTATCTTGCTGGCGACGTTGCAGAAACAGGGTTTGGGACAGAAGCTTTCTTCGGACGACGCCTCGGCGACGCTCAGGAAAAACCACGCGCCCACGACACAACGCGCTATCCTGGCGCTACAGAAGCACCCGACAGCGACCATGCCGCCGTCGTCTCGATGACACCCGTCGGCTAAGAGTCCGACATGCCGGTCGTCATCTTTGGAAGACGATGATGATGTTGATGATGGTGCAATGGTTTCCTGCTGTCGAAAGCAAAAGAAACCTTTGCGTCGTCTAGAAACGCGCGAAAAACTCCGATCCCATCGAACGACTCGTCGAACGCCCGACTCGACAATTCGCCGCTACTTGGGCCGAGAATAATTCCGCCAAAGACTCCGTTGGCCGATTGAAACGATCGAGCAAAGCGCCGATTGACTGGGTCGATTAGAAGGAACCTAATCTCTCTCTCTCTCTCTCTCTCTCTCTCTCTCTCTCTCTCTCTCTCTCTCTCTCTCGTTCGATATCGCCTCCTTCGCGGTCGGCAGGGCCGTCCTTGTGTGGGCGCCAGCACTAAGGCCCACGTAAAGAGAGACAGACAGAGAAAGCGAGACAGATGTATAATCAGAGAGACGGAGGCAGACATGAGTGTCGTAAATCTATTTTGCCGGATAAGCGGTTTATAGCGGCGGGCGGCCAACAATCGGCGCCTGTCAGTCAACCGCGAGTGGCAGGTCGACGAACGATCATTAGCGTCGCCACGGGGGGGGGCAAATGGGGCAACTGCCCCCCCCCAACCTGCCCCAGACCACCTACCAGATTCGAGGAAATCCGGTGAGAAAGTTTCTGTGGAGGGGTGAGGGGTAGGTACCGAATCTGACACGCTAGCCCCTTTTGCCACCAACCAAAAATGCCTGGCGACGCCACTGCGTTCTAAATACAGAAAACGATGGCCTAAGTTTGCAATAGCGATTGATATCGATGTAATAAAGGATGCTAAAGATAGCGTCTCAATATGATCCTTGACATCGTTCTCTAGCAGGACGAAATAACTTTCAAAAATGCGGTTGAATTTCCACAAATCTTATGCATTATTAGCATTATGGAATGACGGGGGTTGTCGTGGTGGAGGCGTTCCAGCATTAGTGTCGCCACGGGGAGCAAATGGGGCAACTGCCCCCCGACCTGCTCCAGACCCAGACCACCTACCAGATTCGCGCAAATCCGGTGAGAAATTTTCTGTGGAGGGTGAGGGGTGGGTAAGGAATCTGACACGCTAGCCCCTTCCCCCTAACCAACAATTCCTGGCGACGCCACTGCGAACGAGAGAAGACTCGAACGGACTGATTCGGTCTCTGATTCCTTCTTTGCCACCGAAAGGAACCGGTCAGATGGTGCCATCTGTCGAATGTCGGAGCTCGAACGTCTATCACTCTATCGACCGAATGAACATGCACTTTTTGAGAGAAGAGAATGAGAGAGAGAAAAAGAGTGACTGACTTACTTACTAGCTGACTTACTGACTGGCTGACAGAGGAAGAGAGACAAAGAAACAGAGAGAGGCAGAGAAACTGAGAGAGAGAGAGAGAGAGAGAGAGAGAGAGAGAGAGAGAGAGGAGGGTCCGGAGGGAGAGAGATAGAGACAGTGTGAGAGAGAGAGGGAGAAAGAGACAGATAGGGAGAGAGAGAGAGATAGCGGGGTACTCAAACGCAAGTCATTTTGTTACAATTAAAGCAATAAGCCACAGAAGGATGCTAGATTTCTACCATTTTATCTATTAGGTTGGCCATGGAAAAAACCGAATCTCCTCTCCAAATGTCTGATCACTGTTTGACCCCAGACATATATTTTCAGACCTTTCAGCCTCTCTGTGCAATACCCAAACACATATCATTGCATTGTAAGACTTTGGAAAACCAACTTCAAAATTCCTGGTGCCGCCCCTGTTTGCCCCTTTTATTTCTTCACAAAAGGTCTAAACTGCGCTCGTGAAGTAATTAATGCTTGGGAAGTAAATAATGAAACTGTCTTGCACAGAAACGTTACAAGAAAGTTCATTTAACTAACTTTGATTCTTCCGGAACATGAAGAAATATAAAACTCCTAAGCCCCTTAAATCACATTATTATTATTATTATTATTATTATTATTATTATTATTATTTATTATTATTATTATTATTATTATTAGTAGTAGTAGTAGTAGTAGTAGTAGTAGTAGTAGCAGCAGTAGCAGCAGCAGCAGTAGCAGCAGCAGCAGCAGCAGCAGCAGCAGCAGCAGCAGCAGCAGCAGCAGCAGCAGCAGCAGCAGCAGCAGCAGCAGCAGCAGCAGCAGCAGCAGCAGCAGCAGCAGCAGCAGCAGCAGCAGCAACAATAACAGCAGCAGCAGCAGCAGTGCAGGTGCAGCAGCAGCAGCAGCAGCAGCAGCAGCAGCAGGTGCAGCAGCAGCAGCAGCAGCAGCAGCAGCAGCAGCAGCAGCAGCAGCAGCAGCAGCAGCAGCAGCAGCAGCAGCAGCAGACCAGCAGCAGCAGCAGCAGCAGCAGCAGCAGCAGCAGCAGCAGCAGCAGCAGCAGCAGCAGCAGCAGCAGCAGCAGCAGCAGCAGCAGCAGCAGCAGCAGCAGCAGCAGCAGCAGCAGCAGCAGCAGCAGCAGCAGCAGCAGCAGCAGCAGCAGCAGCAGCAGCAGCAGCAGCAGCAGCAGTAGCAGTAGTAGCAGCAGTAGTAGCAGTAGTAGTAGTAGTAGTAGCAGTAGTAGTAGTAGTAGTAGCAGTATAAGTGTCCAAGCGCTGATCGGTTCCACATCGTTTCTCTGTCTCGGCGCGCATTTATCAGATCAGTCGCCAGATGTTGATGGTGGAGGAGCAGGAGGAGGAGGAGAGAAGGAAGAGGAGGAGGAGGAGGAGGAGGAGGAGGAGGAAGGAAAGAGGCTGGTTGAGGGCAGCAGTCGGATTCATTCGTCCTCTCTCGTCTGCGCTTCCAGTGAACAGCAGACGACGAATCGGAGCCTGTTGTATCTGGGAACATCTCAACAGAGCAATAATCAACTCCGTCGCTAAGAGAATCCGGTCTGTTGTTGAAGGCGCTACGCATTCTTAAACTGGTAAGGCGCATCATGAATACTGTTGTTTCTTTAGGTTCATAGGCGTAATTTATTAAATAAATAAATTGTTATGCCTCTAGACTCGAGCCCCCACTCTACCCCCGATATTCCTGCGAAATTTGCAATATATTATATATGCATAACCTAATTGCTCAAATTTGGCGTGTAGTTCAGTTGTTTGCTCCACCCATATCACAAGCTATGTTTGGCCCCAACTTTTTCACTTACTGCTCAGAGGCGCTCCCGCGGTTTTAGAGGCTCTTGACATGAAAATCGCGATATTCAAAGAATTTTAATACTTAGTTTTCGTTTTGTAAACAGTTTCGGTTTTAACTTTAGTTTTTGCCAACGAAATTGAAAGAATTCTAGTTTTATCGTGTATTTCGTTAACTAATATTTCGCTGCTTGCAAGCGATAGTTCAATTATTGTGCATTGCAGGTGTCTGCAGTTGAATTAATTATTTTCTCATAGTACTGAATGTTATAGCAACAAGGTCTATAACTTGGAAGTGAAGGTGCTTGAATCTCGATGAGTCAACCCGCCGAGGCGAGGCTTTTTCCATTTGCTAAAAATCCACAGGAAATGTCTAACTATCTCCTACAATCGGCTGCTTCCTCCTCCGGTCACGTGATTAACTGGACTTCTTTGCCAGGATTTATTGTAGGTAGGTATGCACTAAGCGTGTTCCTTCACGTTTTGTCGCTGTTTTGCTTTCAAAACAAGGTATTGGTGCATAATGATTGAATATAGACCTAATGCGAGAAAAAGAAAAACCGAAGATACATTTTTTCGTCAAAAGTAACGGGTAGAAATTAGGATCATAATCCTAGAGTAATTTGATAGCACGCTTGAGTATAGTCTTATTATATATATATATATATATATATATATATATATATATATATATATATATATATATATTAGTATAAAGCGTAAAGCGTAAAGCTCAGTGTTAATCTAATTGTTTTGCTTTGCAAGATTTGAAATTTCCAGCAATAGACCAGAATACTGTATTTGAGGGGACGAGAAAAACTGATTTTTTCTACCCAGCGTAGAAAGAGAAGACACCGAGAAAGCCGACTTTGAGGCACACATAGCAGACCAGTTCGCATCAGTAGAAGCAAACAATCGCATCCACCTAATGTCTTGATTAATCATTGTTGTTTTTGATTCGAATGTTAAACGGTTGAACACAATTTACTCCCAAGATCATCTAAACTCCAATAGGCAAAGTAAACTCCATCTGGAGTCAATCTTCGCTGGACGCTGCTATCCCAGAAGCGGATCCAGCGGGGGTCGGGGGTCCGTGCCCTCCGAATCCCTCTTCATGCAATTTGCTTATAGGTTATTTCTCTTGCAGACCGCATGAGCGTATACTGTACAGTCAACGCACCATTCTCTGGTGTGCTCCTCGTTTCCTATTCAAGTCATGCATTATTCCCAGGATTAGAGAAATAAAATGCCCGCAACATATACTACAATCCTTCTCTCCATGTAGACTTCAATCCAGACCACCGCTGGTCCGGAGTGAAGGCAGTTTCTTTGATGGAAGCTAAGGCACTTGACGCAATCTACAGAAAAGTTACGAGAGAAAAAGAACTCTCTCTTCTTCTTCTTCTTCTTCTCTCTCTCTCTCTCTCTCTCTCTCTCTCTCTCTCTCTCTCTCTCTCTCTCTCTCTCTCTCTCTGAAGGGGTTTGGTCGTCTTTGGATGGCTTACATTTTCTAGATCCTTGGTTTCTAGATCCTTCGATGTAATGTTCGTCCATTTCGATGTCTGGATGGATTTTAAGACCGGCGGACCACCACCCCTCCTCCTCCTCTTCCTCCTCCTCCGGTAAAACATACTCCGCTCACTCTTAAGGGCGTTCTGGCGCTGCTGAGGCTGAGCGTCAGTGATGCCGATGATGTCTAGAGAGAGACAGAGGCAGAGACAGAGGCAGAGAGAGAGAGAGAGAGAGAGAGAGAGAGAGAGAGACGAAGAGAAACAGAGACAGATGCATATAGAGAGAGAGAGAGAGACAGAGAGACGAAGAGAGACATACAGAGAGGCAGACAGAGAGACACACACACAGAAACATACAGAGACACACACAGAAAGACCGACAGCAGGCAGACAGAGAGAGAGAAACAGTAAAAGAGACATAGAGTCAGAGAGACAGACAGACAGACAGATAAACTGTCAGAGAGACATACAGTGAGAGAGAGATAGACAGACAGAGGCAGAGACAAACAGAAGCAGAGACAGACAGAGAGGATACATAGACAGAGAGATACATAGACAGAGACAGAGAGGGTCCAGATGTTCTGCATCAATGCGATCATCTCCCCGTTCGGCGGTTAAAGTGCGTTGCGCATCCGAACGCTGTGAGTCCGTCATCTCAACAGCTATTAAGAACTTATCTTTTATCAGAAACATCTTTCGCTTCTCATGCCATCGTGTATAACATCCACAGAGCATACCACATACAACATCGATTTACAAACGATGCACAAATGTAGAAGTGCAGTAGTTTATACACGCATATGCATGCATGTACACTGTGTCCGCAAAAAAAGAAGGGAACCTCTGAACATATCGCAATAACTACCTCGACTCTGTTCCGTTCTTAGACAAAATTTTAAACACATGTCACTGGCAAAACATTTCATTGGAATCCGTTTAATCGTTTGAGCGTGTTGCAACTGCTGCTGTCACAGATTACAGTTTTCTGCCCCCCCTGCTGGCGTCAATTTCTACGCCATTGAGTGTGTTGACAAACAAACAAAGTGTTTTCAAATGACGATCATATTCAATATAATCTCATATAAGTGGCGGCTCCACCGGGGGGCCAGGGAGGCCCGTGCCCCCTATTGAGTGCCTGGCCCCCCAGTGGCCTCCCAGTTGGGACCCTATACTTAATGCTACATACATTAAACAACAAATGGTTGGCCCCCATGATTAGAAGTTGCCACCCCAACGGGCCCTCCCACTTGCCAAATCCTAGAGCCGCCACTGTCTCATATTAGATTTGAAATGAGGTCTGGAACGAAAGCATAGAAGAATATTTGGCGTTAGCTTTCATAATTTTCAAAGGGTTCTTTTTTCCCAGAACACAGTGTATATAGTTACATGTGCAGTATGTGGCAGTTTTCAGCCTGTCCGAAGTCTGTTTATTCACACGTATATAACAATATTTTTGCTAATTTTATAGAAGCGGTTTTTGACAGGCGTTTTGTCAGCTGCCTGTCAGTCGACTTTTTCAGGCGCGTCCAAATATTTAGACATTTGCGAATGGATGGGCGAAGTAGCTTATCGCATTGACGTGAAATCGGACATAATGCTTGTAATACAGGTGTAGTATGATAACAAAAACATTCAATTAGTGTGGCAGTTAGAACGGCGCTATAGAAGCAACAGCAGCAACAACAACAGCAGCAGCAGCAGCAGCAACAGTAGCTACAGGTATGGGATCTGGAACTATTTTCCTTTGCACGTTACATGTATAGGTCTTCCAATTCATTATATGCTTTCGAAATTCGAATTTCGACCAAAAAAAGCTTCTTCTTCCGCTGTACTTTTTCCCTCTAAGGGCAGAGTGCTTCCCAACCTATTTCCCTCCACGGCACACTATCCAAGAAACTCTAAATCCACCTATGGGCCCTATTCATATGTTGATTATCAAACTATAGGCATGCAATACCTTTTAACGTTGTGTATATATAGGCCTGCCGTTACTGCATATTGTGCCTCTCCTGTATGCAACAGGGTACCAGGACCTATCTTCCACGATCATCCCAGTGGCCTATCCTCTCGGGAACCAGTTCATCGAAAAGAGTTTTTGTGGGTTTTCTGTGTCGACTGCAAAGACCAGCACAGCTGCAATGGACGGTTCTGTCAACTGCGACGCTGTTAAAGACATCAGAGACCACGCACTACCTGTTAGTACGTACGGGAATTGGAAGATTACGAGGAAGAGATGGAGAAAGAGAAAGCGCCAGGGAAGAAATACCGAATTCCAAGCGATATCGGCCAACTTCGGCGACAATTCTATCGCCGGACATGAGAATACTGCACAGGAAGATGTGTCCGAAACCGGACGCATAATGTCAGAGAAGTTGCTGCACGTAGAAAGAGTCGAACTGGACGCTGCTGGTCGAGAGGAGAGAAGCCATTCTAGACCGTTGGAAGAAACTCGTTATTGTCGGGTCTGTCGGGCAACGTTCAACGCCCCTACTCAGGCGAAACAGCATTATTCGGGACGACTTCACAAGCGAATGGTTAGAACCACTGACTGCATGCGCCGCTTAGAGAAATCAGAACAACAAAGTTGCTATTTACTGGTCTTAACTGCTCCTCTTCTTCTTCTTCTGCTGCTTCTCCTCCTCCTCCTCCTCCTCCGCCTTCTTCTTCTTCTTCTTCTTCTTCTTCACTCGGTTCTTCTGCACCTTCCTCTGCCTCTCCATCACCAGTTGAAGCACCATTAGCAGGTAAAAGTTAGGGTTTATTATCCAAGTAGAAACTCTATTGAAATTCGTTGTTAACTACTTTTTGTGTCTTTTTGTCTCTCATTTATTCGTCCTATCTTTTGTTTAGTCATTCATTCATTCATTCATTCATTCATTCGTTATTTAGCGCTTACGTCACACGAAGCTCCTTGTCCTGTCGGACTTAACATCCTGGCATTAAGGATCCTTAACATGCCGTCTTTCTGTCCCCCTCTCTGTCTCTGTCTCTGTGTCTCTCTGCCTCTCTCCGTCCTGTCTTTGTCCCTCTCTGTCTGTCCCTGTCCCTGTCCCTGTCTCTGTCCCTGTCTGTCTGTCTGTCTGTCTGTCTGTCTCTCTCTCTCTCTCTCTCTCTCTCTCTCCTCTCTCTTACTCTCTGTCTATCTATGATTCTCTGTCTCTATATGTCTTTGTCTCTCTGTATCTCTGTCTTTGTCTGTTTCCGTCGTCTCTCTTCTCCCCTCTCTCTTCCCGACTCTCTTCCACTCGCTGTACCTACCCTCCTACCCTCGCTTTCCCTCGGCGTCGGTTGATCCACGGAATAACCGCAACCAGATTCTTCGAAACTTCTATCATCTGGTCTGGTCCTCTGAGTCGCACTCAACCGCCTGACATCGAAAACGATTATCCCTTTGAGATGCTCTTTAAAGACCACACTATTATATGATAGGGAATCATTCTTTATATATATATATATATATATATATATATATATATATATATATATATATATATATATATATGGTTTGTGTGGTAAGTAAATGCGACCTGTAGGTGTTTGTGATTAGATTAGAGCCTCGAATTGAGATTAAAGCAAAGAGAAGCAAAAAATGCCAATCTCTGCAACGCCCAATGATAAGCTGACTGAGCGGGTCCGCAGGGGGCCGTCCATAAAACACACGTCACGCTATTATTTCTGAGCGTGAAGCAGTGGCGGCCCTAGGATTTGGCAAGGGGGGCATTAGGGTGGCAACTTCTAATCACGAGGGGCCAACCATTTGATGTTTAATGTATGTAGCATTAAGTATAGGGTCCCAACTGGGTGGGCCACTGGGGGCCAGGCACTCAATAGGGGGGCACAGGCCCCCTGGCCCACCCGGTGGAGCCGCCACTGGCGTGAAGTACTCTGTGTGTATTGCCCCCAATGCATCTTCGGGACTTCGGCCAAATTCTTGCTGACGACTGGTTTTTTTCTTAAATTTTACTTGCGTGAAGAGAATCCTGTTCGCCGGCGCGCCATTATGAGGAAAAGATTTGTCAGCGGATTGAGAATCACGTCTTTTCGCTAATTACAGTAGAGCTTCTATATAAAGGACTCAGTTATAGCGAATATTCGGTTATAACGTACTAACGTACCAATGGCGTAGCCAGGATTTCAGAATAGGAGGCACTTCGACGTTTTCCTGCCAAAAAGTCTTGACGAGCGAAACCCGACCCACGAAAGCACTACGGATGCTTTACCCGACCCAATTTCTAATGTGTCCAAACAGTCTCCGGATTATAGTCGCCACAATAATCTCTACGTTGAATAATAATAATAATAATAATAATAATAATAATAATAATAATAATAATAATAATAATAATAATAACCCACCGCAATATATTAATTTTCCTAAAGCATGACTCATTTTCTGACCCGTACCAACCCACCGTAAACATGGAAATGCCTGACCCAACCGAACTCATGGGTGGACCCAACCCCGCGTCCCTGTCTAGTTTAGTCTTTCGTTTTGTTTTCAACCTAGGTAAAACTCTTCTCTGAAGAATGTTCATCGTCGCCGATGACGCAACATCGTGCATCGGTCACGTGTACCGGTGCTTCCGGAACCGGAAATAGAATAAGCGCCAGCGTATACTGCGCCCTGTGTTCGGTGGCTTTCAACTCCGATAAACAGGCGGTCCAGCACTACGCCGGAAAGACGCACGCAAAACGCCTACGCGCCGATGACGTCATATACACGTACACCAAAAACGGTTACGTCACACGAAGGTATGTGTCTGTAGCATAGAAATTAATTCTCACTAGAAGTAGTGTATATCTATGGTAAAGACAGTCGACAGTTGTTGAGACCAAATATCCACGATTTTATACTCAATGTTGTCGTGGCTACCATTGTCGCTCATACTAAAAGTTCTTTTCCATGAGATAAAGAAAATATCAAGAATTATTTAAGTTCCTAAACAATAAACAGGTGTGGTTGCTGCCGCTTTAGCTGTTTTACTGTACTCAGATGTCAAGAAAAGCGGAAGTTACGTCAGACGACAGGTCAGAGGTTACTTCCGGCGGAAGGGTTCCTCTGCATTGTCTGCGGGGCGCAGATGACGTCACAATGTCGCATGAGACGCCATCTTAGAAATCGTCATCGTCTCTGTCGCATTCCACTCGAATTGACGTCAATATGTTGAAAAATATTATGATAAAACTGGATTCATCTGATTTCTAAAATAAATACCAATAATTATAAATTCTAACATAAATAAATCCTAAGATAAATGAAAATAATTGAATGAGTCATCTGAAGACAAAGAAAAAGTCAAGAACATCAGCACACTTAGGCCTACAGTTACTTACTTACTTACTTACTTACTTAGCCAGTTAGGCACTAGTCTTGTCTAGCTAGACATTAAATGTACAGTAGTCTATACGTTATATTTTATACACGCTATCAATTGACTCTAATCATTCGAATTATGAAATGCATCGGGTATCTGTGTATGCTCCTCCTTAGTGTACGCCAGTCGCCCTGTGGCATAAGCTCCTTCCATGGGCGGATCCAGAAATTCGGTTGGGGGAGGGTACACTTCGTGTTCCATTCCCCATTATGCCTTGCTCCGCCCCTTCCATAGGGATCGGGTGTCTCGGTAAAATTATTGAAAGAGGAAAAAGACGAAAGCTGTCGCCACAACGAAGTATTACCAAACAAATGTTTTACGTAGTTGTTTTTTTGGGGGGGGCGTGCCCGTATGTCCCCCGTAGATCCGCTGCTGGCTTCTCTGCCCCATATATTGCAATTAGCCAAATATTTTAACGACATAATTCAAATCTCTCTGTGTCGCTTGCCCTCCTTCTGGTTTCACGAGCCCCCTTCCCCTTCCCACTTAGAGCGCTGTCCATAAATTACGTCGTCCAGATTTTCTATTTAAAACAGATTAGGATTTCTCGCGCTCAATTTCCAACCGCGAACCATAGAGATGTTCAACTTCCGGCAATGATGACGAATGTAATTGGGATTTAAAATGCTGTGTACATAATTTACATTACATAATTACTCTACACCAGTAACATCTTCTGTTACTTAGCCTCCTAAACCACTTAAAATCATATTATTATTATTATTATTATTATTATTATTATTATTATTATTATTATTATTATTATTATTATTATTATTATACTATGTCCGTCAGAAGAGAAAGTAAAATATCACCGCAATATTTCAGGTATTATGAGTACGGAAAGTGTGACGTAACACTGATCTTTACCCCTCGCCTGTCACGAACTGTCACACTTTCTTAGAACCTTCCTCTTCCTCAAGCGTGATGTACTTTATGGACAGCCCCTTGTCCCCGTTTCTGCAGGAAAGTTCAATATTCCGTCGGCGTGGCGTTGATTGCCCTCTGGTGAACGAAGCCGAAATAACCGCCCGTCGATTGTAACTCCTCGGTATTCACCAGATGGCTGACAACCTGGTTACGCTAAAACAGCGATAACGGTCACCGTGGTAACCGTTGCCACGGCAACTTCAATTTTGGAAAAATTTCACACGAAAGACCTCGAAAGACAGAGAACGAGAATACGGTAACCAAACTACTAGACTCATTAAGCTGACTTAGAGGACAAGAGGGCAAAGACCAGCAAGACCATAATGTGAATGAATGGATGGGTGGGTGGAACATAGTGGTTTTCACCCCCTCTCTCTCTCTCTCTCTCTCTCTCTCCTACAGACAGTGTCTTCCCCCCTCATGCCCCGCCTCGATCTTGAACGGCGACAGACGGCGCTCATCCAGGTGAATCGGAAATGATGGTCCCACGCCATAGGTAACATGAATATTCATATATAAAGACCCCGCAGAAGGTTATCGTGAATATTTATAACTAACGAATGGCGAGAGAGATATAATAATGAATATTCACGAATATAGGGAATCGCGTGTAGTCTGGTTGTTGTTATTCTTTTTTCTTTTTTTAGATTGGTTGTTATCATGGTTGTTATAGAGCCAGTCATAAATATTCATGAATAGCAAATCGCTGCAGAGAGTTTTCATGAATATTCATAAATCTAGCACGCGGCGATCGAAGGAAAAGAGTGTGTTTTCAGTCGGATCGTGTCCGTTGTTCCAGCACCGGAGTGGAGGAGAAAATCCGTCGCCGAATGGCAGGATTCAGTGGATTCCAGTTGATCTTCGTCTCCATGGTTCTTGCCTGTTCGCTGTTTTCGAGATTTACATGTTCATTTCAAGGTAGGACACTTTACGTGAGCGTGGTTGACATTTAAAGGCTGTTGACATTCGAAATCGACTTACATGCAGTAATATGAGTTACATTACACCATTGCAGTATGCCTAATTTGATGAATGAATAAGGGGTCGAGCGATTATTCTTTCCTCTGATTTTTGTATCCCACATTTAGAAGGCACATGGGTTCAATCAATGAACGAGTAAATCAATCATGCAGCTTATTTAGCGCCCGTATCACAGCAGTTATCTAAGAGTAATTAGAGTGGTAGTGAGATAGCATGTCCGTAATAATAATAATAATAATAATAATAATAATAATAATAATAATAATAGTAATAATAATAATAATAATAATAATAATAATAATAATAATAATAATAGTAATAATAATAATAACAGCAAGGTTTAGTGTGGTTCAGGAGGTTTGCCCTGCATGAGGACCACTGTTTGTGATAGTTTGTGGTTGTATACTGTATAGTCTGAGATCATGGATTGATTGTGGACAAGTGAAACGATGCAGACAAAAAGGCAGTAACAGTTGAAACAATCCAAAAGTTACCTAGGAGAACTGGGTTATTAAATGTTGAGAGTAATTATAATGGTTTTTAAATAGGCAAATGCCTCGTGCACTTCTTGAAATCATGTTATTAATATTATTAGTCTGAAAGTGGTGGTTTCCGTTTGGTTGTATCTCTAATCAGTAATCAGCCATGTTCATTGCAACTTCATACGATCATGAATCATGCATCAATGCTATTTAGAAGCAGCTGAACATGCCATGCAGACTGGGCTACTAGGAACAAAAATTGTACACATTGAATGTGCAAATGCACCGACAACTATACATGCTGTCATCTCGAGAATCTGCAGATATTTGCGTGACATTGAAATGTTTGACAGACTGCCAACACTTGAAATGTGTTCAGCAAACAGTTTTTGACTTTGTCAGAACCAAGCAGTTGATTGCAATTTCAATTATTATGATGAGTGCTCCAGACGAGATTACCGGTAATTGTAGTTTACTGTTGAATTGGAGGTGCTTAAATAATAATAATAATAATAATAATAATAATAATAATAATAGTAATAATAATAATAATAATAATGACTGGGTTCTGAGTGGTTTAGTAGTAGTAGTTGTTGTAATAATAATAATAATAATAATAATAATAATAATAATAATAATAATGATAATGATATAACAACAACAATAATAATAATAATAATAATTATTATTATTATTATTATTATAAAATTTAATAATGAGATGCTAAACAAGTGTGTCTTTAGTCCTTCAGACTAAAGATGCACTTGTTTAGCATCTCATTTAAGTGCAATGTGTAAATCGCTCTTGATCTTGGCCTGCTGTGACTACAGTGCTATATAAATTGGCTTATTAACTAACTAAATAACTATAAAAACTGGGTTTTAAGTGGTTTAGAAGGATTAATATGTTTGCATGTCAACTATTGCAGATAGTTCGTGAAACACTAATGCGTGTGTTAGTTAGCGAAATTAAACAGAATGATACAAATCTTTTTTGTCTCTGTCTATCTCTGAAGGTTGTGACTTGTACTTTCAAAGTATTCAGAGCAAATTCATTAATTATTACTGATTGTTTGAATGCGTTGTTACTGTTTCTGTAAAAAATAGAGCTCTATGTTTATTCCAAATTTTGATGATTTGACTGAAAGAAAGTTAGTAAAAGGATTTTGAAAAGGAAAACCCATATTTTGAGTGGCAAAGAATGCTTTGATTTCACAGAAATCAGATACTATTAAAGTACTGTTTTAGATGTTTCTTTTGCATTACTGAAATTTTGAGAGTGTCTGAAGTGCAGGAGGTCTTTTTGCACAGCCCATAACAGTGCTTCAGGTGATGTTTGGGTGGCAGACAAAGGGTGATTCTTTGCTTCTGACTTAATTATGGTAATTGAGAGATGACCACCGGAAGGAAGGAAGGAAGGAAGGAAGGAAGCTCTCAGGAGAAATTGTCAAAGTCTGACAATTGATGATCTAATTTATCTTAAGTATTATTCTCTGCTGTGATTTCCTTAATGTAACAAGTATTCAGATGCAAATCTCTCTCCCCCTCTCTCTCTGTCTCTCTGTCTCTATTCTTTCCTCTCTTTCTCTCTGCCTCTCGCTGTCAGTGTCTCTCCTCTGTCTGTCTGTCTCTCTGTCTCTCTCTTCTTCCCTCTCTTTCTCTCTATCTCTCTTCCTGTCTGTATGTCTTTCTTCTGTCTGTCTGTCTGTCTTTCTGTCTGTTTGCCTGTCTTTCTGTCTGTCTCTCTCTCTCTTGTTGTGTGTGTGCTTTAACAGATTGCTTCCAACGGTTGTGATGGCCGGGAAATGCCAAGAAAATTAGCAGCCATTTTAGATTGTAGAAGTAACCTTGTAAGAACCAAAGGCATGTTTAATACTGCAGAGACATATTTGCAGAATTAAATCCAAATGATTTTGATATGTTAATGCATAGACAGACAGACTCTCATTCACTTTTGTTCTTCTATTGCATTTGTGAATAACTTGAACTGGTTGGTTAACCCCTTAACTGGGGATCCCGGGTATATCCGTCCATTTTACATTGAGTTACAGTTAAATACACGGTTAAGGGGTTAATCGAGACATGCATTTTGTAGCCTTTGATCCACCACTATAAGTATACACTGCAGAAAGTGCCTATTTGCTGTCTACATACTATCATATTAGGTGTTATCCGTTTTCTTTTCTATTTGATTATTCAACTTGATCTATTATTTGAGAAAGCTCCAAAGTATTTGCTGAACTTTAAATCAAATGTAAAATTCATGAACTTTGAGACGAATTTTGAAACTGGACTCGATCAATTTTCATTCTAGAACACTCAACATTTGCTGACGGAAGACAACATGTGATCTCTTTTTATGTCTGTGTGTTCTGAATCCAAAAATCTCACCCATTATTACCCCAAAGGATCAGATCCAGTTTTTGCAAAATCCTGTTTACTGATTGAATTGTTTACTGTAATAAGCCTCAATGCATTTTCTTTAGGATATTGAGTAATGGAAGAACAACTGACACAGTTTGTCTTATGGATCACATAGTGATTTAATAACTGACATTTATCTGCTATTTTAAACTGCAGACGTCACATTTTATGGATGCAATTTTGTACAGTGGAAACCGACCAGCATTCAATGAGCATACAAGTTGCAGCAAATGCTATTTTAACCTGCATAATCGTATAACAACATGAAAAGTCGGAATCAGTGTTTTGATCCTGACAATTTTTATCGGATTTGTGGTTATTCGCACAGCACCTAAGTTAATCAGAGAGGTGTTTGAATTTTGCATAAAGCTTTATCATGCATATTTCGGGTTAAATTGGGTGACCAGAAAACAATGGGTAAAGTTGAATTTTCCAATGCCTCAGACAGTTATAATGTGACTTATAGAGTTTTCTCTGTCTTAGCTTTTTGCAAGAAATGCTCTTCCAAAGTGTTTCCAAACTATGATACATCCGTATTTTCCTACTGGAAATGAATGGATTTTGCATTTCGAATCAATTCAAATGCTGCAGAAGGCAAACTGGGTCACAGAAGATGGGAAGCGGGACATTTTTTTAACATCCGGTGTTACAAATTGATATTTTCGACTGTCAAAATATATCTAGATTTATGACAATGAGGTCATTCCACAAATGATTTTTAGCGCCCGGCGTTGTTAACCATGGCAGCAGATCTAGATCTGGAAGTCCTCATCAGAGTTACAATGGTTCAAGACTGGGATAATTGTTACTGCTCTTTTTTTGCTCCATCTCCACGTGAAGTGCACCTTGATAGTGGGGAAAATTGAGGCATATGATTTCAGGAGGCAAATGACGAATCATTATCCACTTGTGTCGCTTATTGAATCAATGGGATGAATTATCAGTTGATGGAGACAGAGCAGCTCTTCCTAGTCCTACGCACACAAAAACACTGCATCTGCGGTTGGTTGTGCTGCTTGTCACAATGGAGAGATGCTTTGTTCAATGCCATCGAAAAAACAGCAATCAAAATCCATGCTGAGACTGGGATGAACTTCAAAGGGGTGAGTGAAAAATTAATGAGAAAGCTTCCGGCCAGACATCAGGGCATTTTATGGCCTGGTTATCAAGGCAGATGGAACTCAAACATTATAAAGACCCTTCTCTGTGTTTACAGTGTGACAACTTGACCATAACTTATTAGCATTATTATTATTATTATTTTCTCAGAACTTAAATTTTATTATTATTAGCTATTGCTCTTATTGTTGTTGTTGTTGTTGACAGACTCATTTTTGTTAAATAACATTTTCTTGTTCTTCATATTGCCAAATTTTCTTTATGTTTGCAGGCATTTATTCAAAATTTTGCGAAAAAATTTGACGTATTGCATAATTTTTGAAAATCTGGAATCAAAACAATGATTCTGTAAACGTTGAAAAATACTTAACTTATTTAGATTTTAAAAAGGACTATGACCACGTTTTCATTCTAGAAACTAGAGCACAATGAAACCAGAAGAAGTCTCGAAATGTCTGTGTGTTCTGCCTCTTTTTGCGTCTTATAATTAATACCCCGGATCTAGGTTTCCGCGTCAGTACAATTGATGTATGGATGATATCGATTGGATTATAACTGGCGACGCAGATTGCTTTATGGGGGAGGGGTGTAATTGCAGTTTGGGGAGGGGTGTAATTGCAGTTTAATTGGATGCCGAGGATTAGTGAGAGGATCAGTAGAAAGCCGTTTCTTTAAGGATACTTTTAGTCCACTTTATCGGCATAATCGCATAACAAAATTGAATTGTCGGAGGATCAGTGTTTCCACTGACAAGTCATGTTTCATTTTTGGGGGTTAATTTTGAATAGCTCTTTTAATCAGAAAGTCATTAAGAACTTGAAGAGAATGATGCAATTAAGCGGTTTCACACCAGGAGGGAAAGTTGAATTTTCAAATGCTTCCCTTTATAGACGCTTCGTTTGGGGAAATGCTCTTCCCCTGAGTTTCCAAACTATGATACAGTAGTATTTAATTACTGAAATAAGGTTTAAATGCCGAATCAAGTCAAATTACTGGTTTTACTGGGTCACAGAATTTTTAACTTCATTTTTAACATACCGGTATTCAATTCAAGTTCAAAATTATCAGGCATTCATAAAATTTTATTATGATTTTTGTCGGCGTTTTAACGTACAGTCATTCTAATGAATCAGTAATGATGCAGAATGTAAACTTCTGGGAAATATATGCTTTTTTGCTCCATCTCCATAATAAACCAATAGTGGGGAAAATGAAGTTTACATTCAAATTTCAGGAGGCAAATGACGAATCTTATCCACTTGTGTAGCCTTTCGCTAAAGACCTCCATCAACAAATTACAATCCATTCAAGACGATGAAACAGTGCAATTAGATATTGTTAATAACAAAAACAGTCATCTGCGGTTGGTTGTCTGCTTATCCCTTTTGCAGTTGATGCAGCTGTTAATGCCATCGAAAAAAAAATCAAAATCCATGCTGAGGTGGGATTGTTGAGGGTAAAATTAATGAGAAAACTAAATACTAAACAAAATAGACATTTTTGGCCTGGTAGTTTTGAATAGTTTGCCATAAACCTTTCTGTGATGCGATTTATCTCTATTATTATTATTATCAATTACATCTATTATTAGTGTTTTGTTGTTGTTGGAATTTTCAGTTAAATTGAGAATTTTCTTGTTACTATTGCCAAATGACCTATCCAGGCATTTACCAAAATTTGCAACAAAATAAAAACAAAATTCTGAAACGTTGATTATGAGCATCTATTTGATTTCAAACTATGACCACGGTTATAGCAACTAGACCCCACAATGAAACCAGAAGAAGCCGAAATGACGGCCAAAGCAAATGCTCAATGTCCAGTGTTATATCCGCTAGTTTTTGATGTATGGATGAATATTAATTATAATAATTAATAATAATAATAATAGTTTAATGGAATAATATTAATAGAGGATAATAATAATGTTTCTTTAAGGATACTTTTAGTCCACTTTGCCGGATCCCCTTAGTTTAATTGTGTAGGATTAGAGCATTCACTGTATACAGAGTCATGTTTCATTTTTGGGGGTTAATTTTGAAGCGGCTCTTTCCAAAGCAGAAAGTCATTAAGAACGGAAGAGAATGAAGAATAATGTCTTATCGATATCCTTAAGTTGTTTAAGGGTTGATGGTTGCATCCTTCGAGACCAATGCATCTCATGCGAGACAGAACAGAACTTTCGCAGAAAAGAGGCGATGATAGTGGAAATTGAAATATAGGTTTTCTGCTCAATCCCATGAATAGTATCGGCATAAATCGAGCTTTTTCATTATAAGATATTTGCATTCTGAACAGAACTGAAGCACTCACTTGGTCGGCAGTGTGTCTCCATTGCATGCATCGCTATCTTATTGACGGAGTCGGCCAAAAGAAACATAACACTTAATTTTTTGCAGTTGTGTTCTATTTCTGCATTTTCCATCAGTTGGTCTTTAGAGAAATGGACATTTTTATTTTCTAAATGTAAAGAGTAAATTTCTTCTTTAACTACTCTACTGTTCGACATTTACTGGTATGTCATTCTCTTTACAATTTGGGCATCAAGTGGAATCATATGACCAGGGTGCGATTTGTGACCTGGAGCAGTGGGGGGGGGGATATGTTGAGCTTGTGGGGATGTAGTTGTTGGGAAATGTAGCAGTGAGGGGATGTAGTGGTGGGGGATGTAGCAGTAGGGGATGCAGTTGGGCAGTGGGGGGGGGGAGATTCCTCCTCCCCTCCTACAAATCCCTGCATATGACCAATTAATTTTTTTCTTGAGAACAATCATTGTTGACATTTGCCTGTTAGACTGATACTTATCTGATAAATAGTACCGCCAGTAAATGTAATTTTCACATCTGATTTGTTGTACGAATGGTAAACAAGTATGCTATTGGAATCAGAGTTTGACAAGATGCACGTTACCGTCTGAATAGCCATAGCTTTCATCATAGTTACGGTAATTTGCAGTGCCGCATGCAGCATGATACGGTATGCTGCTGGGGTATTTTATTAGCGGAAATTAAATGCGTGAAAGTTCTCACATTTCGATAATTGATAATAGTTGCTATTCAAGGACGTCATTATAAATAATACCATTTTGCATTCGAATGAAATTAACTGATAAATATAACACAGGCCTGCATTTTTTACCTTTTTGAAAATTGTTTTAATTTCAAAGGCTGAATTGTATGTAGTTTAATGTGCTAATTTCATAAAGAGTGTTTAGGTTTTTAGGGTTTTTAGGTTTTTGTGTTTTTAGGGTTTTTAGGGTTTTTAGCTTTTAGGGTTTTTGGGTTTTTAGGGTTTTTAGAGTGTTTAGGTTTTTAAGGTTTTTAGGTTTTTTGGGTTTTTAGGGTTTTTTGGGTTTTTAGGTTTTTAGGGTTTCTAGGTTTTTAGGGTTTTTAGGTTTTTAGATTTTTAGGCTTTCTAGGGTTTTTATGGTTTTTGGGTTTTTATGGTTTTTCACTAATGGCCTAAGGTACCAGTGTTGCTGCGTGCCTATTAGGCCTACACGGATATAAGTTTTTCGTCTAACCCGCTTTAGAGAATTGATTATAATTGGTAAAATAATTGCTATGGGGTTAAGTTTATATCTGTCGATTTTCATTGCAATGTTCTCAATCGTGGACCATTGCTCCAACTGACACAAATCAGTCAACTTAGTGATAAACAACAAGCAGCCTAATGAGTGATGATAAACGTGCTTGATATTAGGGCGTGTCACGGTACCGCCTCTCTATCTGTTGTCTCTGGTCCTGTATCTGTCTGTGCTAAGAGCTCGGCGGTCGACAAGCTGGTGGGTTGAATTGGAGTTTCAGAAGCTGAGAGATGTGTCAGTGATGCGATTGTGCAGTTATTTTGGGCTGGTCATACACTCATAGTGTTCTTTTTCTTGAAAACCAGTGGGGTGGGTGGGGGGCCTCTCCCATGCTAAAATTCCCCTCCGCCTCCACACACCACATCTGTAGACCGTCCCCTATTACTGGAATGTCCTGGATAATCCTACGCTGTCTGAAATTCTCACAGGTCCAGGCTCTCTTCTTTCAGAATATTGTTGCTTTTTTGTTGTTTAAATTTTCTTGCAATGGCT
>CM030866.1:753676-758676 GCA_018105865.1 Metaphire vulgaris | reverse complement strand
TAATAATAATAATAATAATAATAATAATAATAATTCAGATTGGAAGACTTTTAGGTCAGTATGAGCCACTGTTAAGAAAAAAGGGAGCACTGCGCCGTAAAAAAAGGAGCACTGCGCCGTAAGCATAGAGCACTATTACTACTACTACTACTACTACTACTACTACTACTACTACTACTACTACTACTACTACTACTACTACTACTAATAATAATAATAATAATAATAATAATAATAATAATAATAATAATAATAATAATTCAGATTGGAAGTCTTTTGGACAGTATATGAACCACTGTTTAGAAAAAAGGGAGCACTGCGCCGTAAGCAAAGAGCACTACTACTACTACTACTACTACTACTACTACTACTACTACTACTATTACTACGACTACTACTACTAATAATAATAATAATACAGATTGGAAGTCTTTTGGGACAGTATGAGCCATAGTTAAGAAAAAAGGGAGCACTGCACCGTAAAAAACGGAGCACTGCCGCGCAAGCATAGAGCACTACTACTGCTACTACTACTACTACTACTACTAAAACTACTACTACTACTACTACTACTACTACTACTACTACTACTACTAATAATAATAATAATAATAATAATTCAGATTGGAAGTCTTTCAGGACAGTATGAGCCACTGTTTAGAAAAAAGGGAGCACTGCGCCGTATGCAAAGAGCACACTACTACTACTACTACTACTACTACTACGACTACTACTACTACTTTTACTACCACTACTATTACTACTACTACTACTACTACTAATAATAATAATAATATTAAAAATAATAATAATAATTCAGATTGGAAGTCTTTTGGGACAGTATGAGCCACAGTTAAGAAAAAAGGAAGCACTGCGCCGTAAAAAACGGAGCACTGCGCGTAAGCAAAGAGCACTACTACTACTACTACTACTGCTACTACTACTACTACTACTACTACTACTACTACTACTACTACTACTACTACTACTACTACTACTACTACTAATAATAATAATAATAATAATAATAATAATAATTCAGATTGAAGTCTTTTGGGACAGTATGAGCCACTGTTAAGAAACGAAAGAGCACTGCGCCGTAAAAAAAACAGGGCAACGCGCCGTAAGCATAGAGCACTACTACTACTACTACTACTACTACAACTACTACTACTACTACAACTACTACTACTACTACTACGACTACTACTGCTAATAATAATAATAATTATTCAGGGTTTTAAGGTTTTTTGGGTTTTTGTGTTTTAGGTTTTTCAGAATTTTTAGGTTTTTAGAGTTTTTATGGTTTTAAGGTGTTTAGGGTTTTTAGGTTTTTATGTTTTTAGGGCTTTTATGTATTAGGGTTTTTAGGGTTTTATGGTTTTTAGGTTTTTATGTTTTTAAGGTTTTTACGGTTTTAAGGTCTTTAGGATTTTCAGTGTTTTCGGGATTTTAGGTTTTTCAGGGTTTTTAGGTTTTTAAGGTTTTTATGGCTTTAAGGTGTTTGGGGTTTTAAGGTTTTTAGGGTTTTTTGGTTCTAGGGTTTTAAGGTTTTTAGGGTGTTTTATTGTTTTAGGGTTTTTAGTGTTTTAGGGTATTTAGGTTTTTGGGTTTTTAGCGTTTTAAGGTTTTTAGGTTTTTATGGTTTAAGGTTTTAGAGATTTTAGGGTTTTTATGGTTTTAAGGTTTTTAGGGTTTTAAGATTTTTAGGTTTTTAGGGTTTTTATGGTTTTAAGGTTTTTAGGGTTTTAAGGTTTTTTGGTTTTTAGGTTTTTTGGTTTTTAGTGTTTTATGGTTTTTGGTTTTTAGGGTTTTTATGGTTTTAAGGTGGGTTAGGGTTAGGGTTAGGGTAAGGGGGGGGGGTTAGTGGGGAGGCTCTTGAAAGTTCTAACGCGAAATTTGAGCAATACAGCAATATGAGCAATATCGATATGAATTTTTGGGTCGCCCGAAAATTTTTATGGAAAGCACGGGGTTCCAGCACGGTTGCCAGCACGGGTGCCAGCCAGCACGGGTGCCAGCCAGCACGGGTGCCAGCCAGCACGGGTGCCAGCCAGCACGGGTGCCAGCCAGCACGGGTGCCAGCACGGGTGCCAGCCAGCACGGGTGCCAGCACGGGTGCCAGCCAGCACGGGTGCCAGCCAGCACGGGTGCCAGCACGGGTGCCAGCCAGCACGGGTGCCAGCACGGGTGCCAGCCAGCACGGGTGCCAGCCAGCACGGGTGCCAGCCAGCACGGGTGCCAGCCAGCACGGTGCCAGCCAGCCGGTGCCACGGGGTGCCAGCCAGCACAGCCAGCCAGCCAGCACGGGTGCCAGCCAGCACGGGGGCCAGCCAGCACGGGTGCCAGCCAGCACGGGTGCCAGCCAGCACGGGTGCCAGCCAGCACGGGTGCCAGCCAGCTACTACAACAACAACAAAATCAACTACTACTACTACTACTACTACTACTACTACTACTACTACTACTACTAATAATAATAATAATAATAATAATAATTCATATTGGAAGTCTTTTAGGACAGTATGAGCCACTGTTAAGAAAAAACGGAGAACTGCGCCGTAAGCATAGAGCACTACTACTACTACTACTACTACTACTACTACTACTACTACTACTACTACTACTAATATTAATTATAATAATAATAATAATAATTCAGATTGGAAGACTTTTAGGTCAGTATGAGCCACTGTTAAGAAAAAAGGAGCACTGCACCGTAAAAAAAGGAGCACTGCGCCGTAAGCATAGAGCACTATTACTACTACTACTACTACTACTACTACTACTACTACTACTACTACTACTATTAATTATAATAATAATAATAATAATAATTCAGATTGGAAGACTTTTATGAGTCAAAATGAGCACTGTTAAGAAAAAGGAGCACTGCCGTAAAAAAAGAGCACTATTACTACTACTACTACTACTACTACTACTACTACTACTACTACTACTAATAATAATAATACTACTATTACTACTACTACTATAATACTACTGCTAATTCAGATTACTTACTACTATATAATACTGTTTAAAAAATAATAATAATAGCAAATAATAATAATTCAGATTGGAAGTCTTTTGGGACAGTATGAGCCACTGTTAAGAAACGAAAAAATCTTTTGGGACAGTATGAGCCATAGTTAAAACGCGCCATAAAAACGCGCCGTAAGCATAGAGCAGCACTACTACTACTACTACTACTACTACTACTACTACTACTACTACTACTACTACTACTACTACTACTACTACTACTACTACTAATAATAATAATAATAATTTAGTCTTTCAGGGTTTTAAGGTTTTTTTATGGTTTTTGTGTTTTAGGTTTTTCAGAATTTTTACCACTTTTTAGAGTTTTTAATGGTTTTAAGGTGTTTCAGGGTTTTTTAGGTTTTTATGTTTTTAGGAAGCACTTTTATGTAAAAGGGTTTTTAAGGTTTTATGGTTTTACTACTACTACTACTACTGTTTTTAAGTTTTTTTACTACTTTAAGGTCTTACTAGGATTTTCAGTAATTTTAATAATTCAGATTTTAGGTTTTTGGGACAGTTTTTAGCCACTTTTAAGGTTTTAAAGAGCACTTTAAAAAAGGTGTTTGGGGTTTTAAGGTTTTTAGGGTTTTTTGGTTAGGTTTTAAGGTTTTTACTACTACTTTTTTATTGTTTTAGGGTTTTTAGTGTTTTAGGGTTTTTAGGTTTTTTTTGGGTTTTTAGTGTTTTTAGGTTTTTTTAGGTTTTTAGGTTTTTGGTTTTAAGGTTTTAGGGTTTTTAGGGGTTTTTAGGGTTTTTATGTTTAGGGTTTTTAGGTTTTTAGGGTTTTTATGTTTTTAGGTTTTTAGGTTTTTAGGGTTTTTAGGGTTTTAAGGGTTTTTAGGGTTTTAGGTTTTTTAGGGTTTTTGGTTTTTAGGTTTTGGTTTTTAGTGTTTTAGGGTTTTTGGTTTTTAGGGTTTTTTTTTTTATGGTTTTTAAGTTTTTGGGTTAGGGTTAGGGTAAGGGGGATTAGTGGGAGGCGTTTTTGAAAGTTCTAACGTTTTAAGGTTTTTGAGCAATACAGCAATATGAGCAATATCGACATGAATTTTTGGGTCGCCCGAAAAGATTTTTTCATGGAAAGCACGGGTGCCAGCCAGCACGGGTGCCAGCCAGCCAGCACGGGTGCCAGCCAGCACGGGTGCCAGTTTTTAGCACGGGTGCCAGCCAGCACGGGTGCCAGCCAGCACGGGTGCCAGCCAGCACGGGTGCCAGCCAGCACGGGTGCCAGCCAGCTCGGGTGCCAGCCAGCACGGTGCCAGCCAGCACGGGTGCCAGCCAGCACGGGTGCCAGCCAGCACGGGTGCCAGCCAGCACGGGTGCCAGCCAGCACGGGTGCCAGCCAGCACGGGTGCCAGCCAGCACGGGTGCCAGCCAGCACGGGTGCCAGCCAGCACGGGTGCCAGCCAGCACGGGTGCCAGCCAGCACGGGTGCCAGCCAGCACGGGTGCCAGCCAGCACGGGTGCCAGCCAGCACGGGTGCCAGCCAGCACGGGTGCCAGCCAGCACGGGTGCCAGCCAGCACGGGTGCCAGCCAGCACGGGTGCCAGCCAGCATCGGGTGCCAGCCAGCTACTGCCAGCCAGCACTACTGCTAGCTAGCTACTACTGCCAGCCACTACTACTACTAATAATAGCCAGCACGGGTGCCAGATTGAAGTCTTTTAGGACAGTATGAGCCCACTGTTAAGGGTGCCAGCACTGCGCCGTAAGCAAGAGCACTACTACTACTACTACTACTACTACTACTACACTACTACTACTACTACTACTAATAATTATAATAATAATAATAATAATAATTCAGATTGGAAGACTTTTAGGTCAGTATGAGCCACTGTTAAGAAAAAAAGGAGCACTGCGCCGTAAAAAAAGGAGCACTGCGCCGTAAGCATAGAGCACTATTACTACTACTACTACTACTACTACTACTACTACTACTACTACTACTACTAA
>CM030866.1:743676-748676 GCA_018105865.1 Metaphire vulgaris | reverse complement strand
AAAAGGAGCACTGCGCCGTAAAAAAGGAGCACTGCGCCGTAAGCATAGAGCACTACTACTACTACTACTACTACTACTACTACTACTACTACTACTAATAATAATAATAATATTAATAATAATAATAATAATAATAATAATAATAATAATAATTCAGATTGGAAGTCTTTTTGGACAGTATATGAACCACTGTTTAGAAAAAAAAGGAGCACTGCGCCGCAAAAGCAAGAGCACTACTACTACTACTACTACTACTACTACTACTACTACTACTACTACTACTACTACTACTACTAATAATAATAATAATAATAATAACCAGATTGGAAGTCTTTTGGGACAGTATGAGCCATAGTTAAGAAAAAGGAGCACTGCGCCGTAAAAACGGAGCACTGCGCGTAAGCATAGAGCACACTACTACTACTACTACTACTACTACTACTACTAAAAACTACTACTACTACTACTACTACTACTAATAATAATAATAATAATAATAATAATAATAATTCAGATTGGAAGTCTTTCAGGACAGTATGAGCCACTGTTTAGAAAAAGGGAGCACTGCGCCGTAAAATGCAAAAGAGCACTACTACTACTACTACTACTACTACTACTACTACTACTACTTTTACTACTACTACTACTACTACTACTACTACTAATAATAATAATAATAATAAAAATAATAATAATAATTCAGATTGGAAGTCTTTTGGGACAGTATGAGCCACAGTTAAAAAAGGAAGCACTGCGCCGTAAAAAACGGAGCACTGCGCGTAAGCAAAGAGCACTACTACTACTACTACTACTGCTACTACTACTACTACTACTACTAGTACTACTACTACTACTACTACTAATAATAATAATAATAATAATAATAATAATAATAATAATTCAGATTGGAAGTCTTTTGGGACAGTATGAGCCACTGTTAAGAAACGAAAGAGCACTGCGCCGTAAAAAACGGGGCAACGCGCCGTAAGCATAGAGCACTACTACTACTACTACTACTACTACTACTACAACTACTACTACTACTACAACTACTACTACTACTACGACTACTACTGCTAATAATAATAATAATTGTTCAGGGTTTTAAGGTTTTTTGGGTTTTTGTGTTTTAGGTTTTTCAGAGTTTTTAGGTTTTTAGAGTTTTTATGGTTTTAAGGTGTTTAGGGTTTTTAGGTTTTTATGTTTTTAGGCTTTTATGTATTAGGGTTTTTAGGGTTTTATGGTTTTTAGGTTTTTATGTTTTTAAGGTTTTTTGGTTTTAAGGTTTTTAGGATTTTCAGTGTTTTCAGGATTTTAGGTTTTTCAGGGTTTTTAGGTTTTTAGGTTTTTATGGCTTTAAGGTGTTTTGGGGTTTTAAAGGTTTTTAGGGTTTTTTTTTGTTTTTAGGGTTTTAAGGTTTTTTAGGGTGTTTTATTGTTTTAGGGTTTTTAGTGTTTTAGGGTTTTTAGGTTTTTGGGTTTTTAGCGTTTTAAGGTTTTTAGGTTTTTATGGTTTAAGGTTTTAGGGTTTTTAGGGTTTTAAGGGTTTTTAGGTTTTTAGGTTTTTAGGGTTTTTAAGGTTTTTAGGGTTTTAAGGTTTTTTTTTTTGGTTTTTAAGGTTTTTTTTTTGTTTTTAGTGTTTTAGGGTTTTTTTTTGGTTTTTAGGGTTTTTATGGTTTTAAGCTGGGTTAGGGTTAGGGTTAGGGGGATTAGGGGGGAGGCGCTTGAGGGTTCTAACGCGAAATTTGAGCAATACAGCAATATGAGCAATATCGACATGAATTTTTGGGTCGCCCGAAAATTTTTCATGGAAAGCACGGGTGCCAGCCAGCACGGGTGCCAGCCAGCACGGGTGCCAGCCAGCACGGGTGCCAGCCAGCACGGGTGCCAGCCAGCACGGGTGCCAGCCAGCACGGGTGCCAGCCAGCACGGGTGCCAGCCAGCACGGGTGCCAGCCAGCACGGGTGCCAGCCAGCTCGGGTGCCAGCCAGCACGGGTGCCAGCCAGCACGGGTGCCAGCCAGCACGGGTGCCAGCCAGCACGGGTGCCAGCCAGCACGGGTGCCAGCCAGCACGGGTGCCAGCCAGCACGGGTGGGTGCCAGCCAGAACCACTACAACAACAGCCAAAATCAACAACACTACTACTACTACTACTACTACTACTACTACTACTACTACTAATAATAATAATAATAATAATAATTCAGATTGGAAGTCTTTTAGGACAGTATGAGCCACTGTTAAGAAAAAACGGAGCACTGCGCCGTAAGCATAGAGCACTACTACTACTACTACGACTACTACTACTAATATTAATAATAATAATAATAATAATAATAATAATAATAATAATAATAATAATTCAGTTTGGAAGACTTTTAGGTCAGTATGAGCCACTGTTAAGAAAAAAGGGAGCACTGCGCCGTAAAAAAAAGGAGCACTGCGCCGTAAGCAGAGCACACTATTACTACTACTACTACTGCTACTACTACTACTACTACTACTACTACTACTACTAATAATAATAATAATAATAATATAATAATAATAATAATAATAATAATAATAATAATAATAATAATAATTCAGATTGGAAGTCTTTTGGACAGTATATGAACCACTGTTTAGAAAAAGGAGCACTGCGCCGTAAGCAAAAAGCAGCACTACTACTACTACTACTACTACTACTACTACTACTACTACTACTACTACTACTACTACTACTAATAATAATAATAATAATACAGATTGGAAGTCTTTTGGGACAGTATGAGCCATAGTTAAGAAAAAAGGGAGCACTGCGCCGTAAAAAACGGAGCACTGCCGCGCAAGCATAGAGCACTACTACTGCTACTACTACTACTACTACTACTACTACTACTAAAACTACTACTACTACTACTAATAATTAATAATAATAATAATAATAATAATTCAGATTGGAAGTCTTTCAGGACAGTATGAGCCACTGTTTAGAAAAAAGGGAGCACTGCGCCGTATGCAAAGAGCACTACTACTACTACTACTACTACTACGACTACTACTACTACTTTTACTACCACTACTATTACTACTACTACTACTAATAATAATAATAATAATATTAAAAATAATAATAATAATTCAGATTGGAAGTCTTTTGGGACAGTATGAGCCACAGTTAAGAAAAAAGGAAGCACTGCGCCGTAAAAAACGGAGCACTGCGCGTAAGCAAAGAGCACTACTACTACTACTACTACTACTACTACTACTACTACTACTACTACTACTACTACTACTACTACTACTACTACTACTAATAATAATAATTAATAATAATAATAATAATAATAATTCAGATTGGAAGTCTTTTGGGACAGTATGAGCCACTGTTAAGAAACGAAAGAGCACTGCGCCGTAAAAAACGGGGCAACGCGCCGTAAGCATAGAGCACTACTACTACTACTACTACTACTACTACAACTACTACTACTACTACTACTACTACTACTACTACGACTACTACTGCTAATAATAATAATAATTATTCAGGGTTTTAAGGTTTTTTGGGTTTTTGTGTTTTAGGTTTTTCAGAGTTTTTAGGTTTTTAGAGTTTTTATGGTTTTAAGGTGTTTAGGGTTTTTAGGTTTTTATGTTTTTAGGGCTTTTATGTATTAGGGTTTTTAGGGTTTTATGGTTTTTAGGTTTTTATGTTTTTAAGGTTTTTACGGTTTTAAGGTCTTTAGGATTTTCAGTGTTTTCGGGATTTTAGGTTTTTCAGGGTTTTTAGGTTTTTAAGGTTTTTATGGCTTTAAGGTGTTTGGGGTTTTAAGGTTTTTAGGGTTTTTTGGTTCTAGGGTTTTAAGGTTTTTAGGGTGTTTTATTGTTTTAGGGTTTTTAGTGTTTTAGGGTTTTTAGGTTTTTGGGTTTTTAGCGTTTTAAGGTTTTTAGGTTTTTATGGTTTAAGGTTTTAGGGTTTTTAGGGTTTTTAGGGTTTTAAGGTTTTTAGGTTTTTAGGGTTTTTAGGGTTTTTAAGGTTTTTAGGGTTTTAAGGTTTTTTGGTTTTTAGGTTTTTTGGTTTTTAGTGTTTTAGGGTTTTTGGTTTTTAGGGTTTTTATGGTTTTAAGCTGGGTTAGGGTTAGGGTAAGGGGGATTAGTGGGGAGGCGCTTGAAAGTTCTAACGCGAAATTTGAGCAATACAGCAATATGAGCAATATCGACATGAATTTTTGGGTCGCCCGAAAATTTTTCATGGAAAGCACGGGTGCCAGCCAGCACGGGTGCCAGCCAGCACGGGTGCCAGCCAGCACGGGTGCCAGCCAGCACGGGTGCCAGCCAGCACGGGTGCCAGCCAGCACGGGTGCCAGCCAGCACGGGTGCCAGCCAGCACGGGTGCCAGCCAGCACGGGTGCCAGCCAGCACGGGTGCCAGCCAGCACGGGTGCCAGCCAGCACGGGTGGTGCCAGCCAGCTCGGGTGCCAGCCAGCACGGGTGCCAGCCAGCACGGGTGCCAGCCAGCACGGGTGCCAGCCAGCACGGGTGCCAGCCAGCACGGGTGCCAGCCAGCACGGGTGCCAGCCAGCACGGGTGCCAGCCAGCACGGGTGCCAGCCAGCTACTACAACAACAACAAAGTCAACTACTACTACTACTACTACTACTACTAATAATAATAATAATAATAATAATAATAATTCAGATTGGAAGTCTTTTAGGACAGTATGAGCCACTGTTAAGAAAAAACGGAGCACTGCGCCGTAAGCATAGAGCACTACTACTACTACTACTACAGCTACTACTAATATTAATTATAATAATAATAATAATAATAAATCAGATTGGAAGACTTTTAGGTCAGTATGAGCCACTGTTAAGAAAAAAGGGAGCACTGCGCCGTAAAAAAAGGAGCACTGCGCCGTAAGCATAGAGCACTATTACTACTACTACTACTACTACTACTACTACTACTACTACTACTAATAATAATAATAATATTAATAATAATAATAATAATAATAATAA
>CM030866.1:733676-736176 GCA_018105865.1 Metaphire vulgaris | reverse complement strand
GGTTAGGGTTAGGGTTAGGGTAAGGGGGTTAGTGGGGAGGCGCTTGAAAGTTCTAACGCGAAATTTGAGCAATACAGCAATATGAGCAATATCGATATGAATTTTTGGGTCGCCCGAAAATTTTTTATGGAAAGCACGGGTTCCAGCACGGGTGCCAGCCAGCACAGGTGCCAGCCAGCACGGGTGCCAGCCAGCACGGGTGCCAGCCAGCACGGGTGCCAGCCAGCTCGGGTGCCAGCCAGCACGGGTGCCAGCCAGCACGGGTGCCAGCCAGCACGGGTGCCAGCCAGCACAGGTGCCAGCCAGCACGGGTGCCAGCCAGCACGGGGGCCAGCCAGCACGGGTGCCAGCCAGCACGGGTGCCAGCCAGCACGGGTGCCAGCCAGCACGGGTGCCAGCCAGCTACTACAACAACAACAAAATCAACTACTACTACTACTACTACTACTACTACTACTACTACTACTACTACTACTACTAATAATAATAATAATAATAATAATAATTCAGATTGGAAGTCTTTTAGGACAGTATGAGCCACTGTTAAGAAAAAACGGAGCACTGCGCCGTAAGCATAGAGCACTACTACTACTACTACTACTACTACTACTACTAATAATAATAATAATAATAATAATAATAATTCAGATTGGAAGACTTTTAGGTCAGGACAGTATGAGCCACTGTTAAGAAAAAAGGAGCACTGCACCGTAAAAAGGAGCACTACGCCTTAAGCATAGAGCACTATTACTACTACTACTACTACTACTACTACTACTACTACTACTACTACTACTAATAATAATAATAATAATTCAGATTGGAAGACTTTTAGGTCAGTATGAGCCACTGTTAAGAAAAAAGGGAGCACTGCACCGTAAAAAAGGAGCACTGCGCCTTAAGCATAGAGCACTATTACTACTACTACTACTACTACTACTACTACTACTACTACTACTACTAATAATAATAATAATAATAATTCAGATTGGAAGTCTTTTAGGACAGTATGAGCCACTGTTAAGAAAAAACGGAGCACTGCGCCGTAAGCAAAGAGCACTACTACTACTACTACTACTACTACTACTACTACTACTATTAATTATAATACTATAATAATAATAATAATAATAATAATAATAATAATAATAATAATAATAATAATAATTCAGATTGGAAGACTTTTAGGTCAGTATGAGCCACTGTTTTTAAAAAAAGGGAGCACTGCGCCGTAAAAAAAGGAGCACTGCGCCGTAAGCATAGAGCACTATTACTACTACTACTACTACTACTACTACTACTACTACTACTAATAATAATAATAATAATAATAACAATAATAATAATAATAATTCAGATTGGAAGTCTTTTTGGACAGTATGAGCCACTGTTAAGAAAAAACGGAGCACTGCGCCGTAAGCATAGAGCACTACTACTACTACTACTACTACTACTACTACTACTACTACTACTACTATTAATTATAATAATAATAATAATAATTCAGATTGGAAGACTTTTAGGTCAGTATGAGCCACTGTTAAGAAAAAGGAGCACTGCGCCGTAAAAAAGGAGCACTGCGCCGTAAGCATGGAGCACTATTACTACTACTACTACTACTACTACTACTACTACTACTACTACTAATAATAATAATAATAATAATAATAATAATAATAATAATAATAATAATAATAATAATATTAATAATATTAACAATAATAATAGTAATAATAATCAGATTGGAAGTCTTTTGGACAGTATGAGCCACTGTTTAGAAAAAAAAAGGCAGCACTGCGCCGTAAGCAAAGCAGCACTACTACTACTACTACTACTACTACTACTACTACTACTACTACTAATAATAATAATAATAATAATACAGATTGGAAGTCTTTTGGGACAGTATGAGCCATAGTTAAGAAAAAAGGGAGCACTGCGCCGTAAAAAACGGAGCACTGCCGCGCAAGCATAGAGCACTACTACTACTACTACTACTACTACTACTACTAAAACTACTACTACTACTACTACTAATAATAATAATAATAATAATAATAATAATAATAATAATAATAATAATAATAATAATAATAATAATAATAATAATAATAATAATAATAATTCAGATTGGAAGTCTTTCAGGACAGTATGAGCCACTGTTTAGAAAAAAGGGAGCACTGCGCCGTATGCAAAGAGCACTACTACTACTACTACTACTACTACTACTACTACTACTACTTTTACTACCACTACTATTACTACTACTACTACTACTACTACTACTAATAATAATAATAATAATATTAAAAATAATAATAATAATTCAGATTGGAAGTCTTTTGGGACAGTATGAGCCACAGTTAAGAAAAAAGGAAGCACTGCGCCGTAAAAAACGGAGCACTGCGCCGTAAGCAAAGAGCACTACTACTACTACTACTACTGCTACTACTACTACTACTACTACTACTAGTAGTAGTACTACTACTGCTACTACTAC
>CM030866.1:661176-728676 GCA_018105865.1 Metaphire vulgaris | reverse complement strand
TTTCCAGGTGCTGTGTGTTCCTCTTTTTGACTTTCCACCTGTGTGTGTGTGCATGTATGTGTGTATGTATGTATGTATGTGTGTATATATACATGTGTGTTCATCCTTTGGATCTGTTTGACATTTTTATTGCATAGCAGCATCCTTCTAAATCTAAGCATATCGTTTATCGTTTCTAGTTTTATTATAGAAGAGAGGCAGAGGCCTTGAATGTTAGTGGAAATATCCAAGATTGTTGGGATCATTCTGTAAATGTGTTTTGTGCGTTTTGTTCATGGTCTAGTGTTGAAAACGTTAATTTATTATATATATATCAGTGAGACAGCCTTATTCCTGTAACAAACTGATGTTGTATGGCACGGCGTTTGCATCATAATTATAATAATCGTTGTATTTGCTGGATGTTTTACATTGCAAGTTCTCCTTTCGTCTTATGCGTATCAATTCATGTACATGTTCCAACCTGAATTGCAGTTTTGCTTCCGACGATGACGTCATGTGTGTGCCGGCATCGCAGTTTTACCTTGCACAGCTGTCTGTAATACAGTGAAACCCTCTTAATTGCATAGGTGCCGTGTGAGGCTGTGAGCCTTGCTTATGCGATTAACAGGGCTATGCAAATAACCGGGACGTCTGATACACAAAACACTGGTTCGGGTTTTTATGTTGTAATGCGATTATGCGGGTTATGCAATTAAGCGGTATGCGATTAAGCGGGTTTCACTGTAATCCGTTCCATTTCTGGGCATACCATCTGATCCGTGCAGAGCATGTCATTGTCAGCAATTCTGTAGATTTACCTGAATATGGGTTCTGCTTGTGGGTCCCTTACTACAGATACCCCATTTTGGGGTCAGGGAATCAAAGGAGAATAGTCCCCTATAGCTGGGGCATTCATATGGCGGCCCGCGGGCCACCAGATCCGACCCGCCAAGGGTTTGATATGGCCCGCAAAGACACTTAAATTATAAATAACTTTTTCCTGTTTAAAAATTGCAGCATGCCTGTTTTATATTACATATTAGCACCGTCCATTGCAAATTTGGCCATAAAATTTAATGGAACCCCCCTGCCATTAGAGGCCTAGTAGCAAGGTGAGGGAGTCTCATGACTAGAATATCACACGACTCCAATGACAGGAATGACAGGAGCGCCTCTGAGTAGAAATATAAGAGGCGCTATATAAATGCTATATTATTACATTACATTACATTTGGTCAGCGGATATTTATTAACAGGGGCGTAGCGATGGGGGGTATATTGGTATATACCGGTATACCCCCCAAAATCAGACTACCTTAAAATTTTTATTGTGTTTTTTAAGATTTTCAAGGTTTTTAAGATTTACTCTCCGCCCCAATCACATTATACCCACCCCCATCAAATTCCTGGCTACTACGCCTCTGTTTATTAATTGTTAGATTATCGGCTTCTAAGATCTTCTAAGTGTATACAGAGATTGATTAGTGGTGATGTGATTCAATCGGTTGACTGGTCGTGAAATGTCAACACCTGAGAACTTGTAGCACCGTGAGTGACGCTACTGAATGACAGGGACTGACGTCACTTCGTGTATCAATTGACTTCTGCGTGACGACCTCGCATTGTTTTGCTTTCAAGCACGGCTGATGGCGCGAAATTGCTTACAACTGGACCCCGGATAGGCACTCTTGATAGGTGGATGCTCTCTCAGCTTTCTCCCCGCCCCGCCCCGCCCCGCCCTGCCCCCATCATACTCCTCCGAATGGAAAATTTGATGGGAAACATTCTTCCGTGGCCTATAAAAAGCATTTCTCACTTTCGATCAACCATAGTTTATTTATTAAATGCCAGCGTCAACAGTTTTACGGGCCACGTGATTATTTCGGCCATCTTGGGACGCTCATCAATCACGTTGGTGGCATGTCCGATGGTCATTTTGTGGCAAAGGTATTTGGCTTTAAAGGACTTCTCTGCAATATACGGTAACACTGAACTACAGTATGTAATGGTACATTATCTTATCAGTGAACATTCTAATCTCTTGCAGCCTGGTGCAGTCCTCTATAATTTATTCGTTAACAATAATGCTACAAAAACGCTGCAAATAATAATAATAATAATAATAATAATAATAATAATAATAATAATAATAATAATAATAATAATATGATTTAAAGTGACAGTTTGTGACAGGGAAGGGTAAAATATTGACAAAAATAGTAAGTGCGCTTTGTTAATGTTCAAGTTCAGAGCAACTCATCTGCAAGCTTCGCAATTTCATTTTAACCCTTTCGCTCCCACTTCATGCGTGAAATACCCACCAACCCCCTCTCCCCCCAGCGCCAACATCAGCCAGCGTGTTGACGTGTTTAGACGTCATGACGGCACGCAGAGCACTAGGGGTTCATGACGTGTTAACTCGTCACCATGCCGGCGATAAAGGGGTTAAAATACATCAGCGCGGCATTTGCATCCATGATTTTCATTTCCGTTTTTGTCTCTTTCATTTCTGTGGACTGTGCGGTCGGTCGGTCGGTCGGTCGGTCGGTAGGTAGGTAGGTATGTAGGTAGGTAGGGCCGGTGGCCATAGAGAACTTCCTTTCCGCAACTGTGTTTCAAAGCGTTTGATTAAAAGGCTTTTGTGGACCGGAAATAACCGATGTCGCGGGAATTGATCGAGGGTGGGTGGCGGTGGGAGTGGGGGTGGGGGTGGTGGGTTGAGGAGAAGAAGAAGAAGAAGGAGAAGAAGGAGGAGGAAAGACGAGTGTTCTTCCGTGATGAAGTTCCATAAGATTTTGGAAGAAAAGAGAGAGTCTGAATAATTCGTGTTTGCGGCTGCGAAATGCGGCACCGTCTCTTCTGGGAGAGGGGGGGGCTCAGATGGTCTATGTGCTTGATGGCGTTAATCTGCATGTATGCACAATTGAATGCTATTGATCTGTTGTGGCCGGGTATTGTTGACGAGGTATTTGCATGATTGCGTCTTGTTTTGTTTTGGTTCGTTTTTTCCCCAGTAATTTTCTTCCTTTCTTCCCGTGGAGAATGGGGCCTTGTTAGGAGACGGAAGAATCGGAGATAATGAATGCAGTCGGATTTTAATTCGATGTTTCGTTACCGTTCTTCTGTTTGTTTAGCCCGAATATAAATAAGTTTACGTAGCAGTGTTTTATCTAGGGCTTCCCGGGGGGATTTCCCCCCAAAGTGAGAATTTCCCCTCCCCAAATTTTGACATTTTGGCAAGTAACTTAAAACTTAGCATGATTTAAAGTGGCTTGGAAGGCATTACTGCCTGTGTGAAAGCCACTAGGGGCACTAACGGGACTTGAACCCGCTCCGTCAGCCTGACGCTCCAGCACGTAACCCACTCTGCCATATTCCGCCCCTTTACGTAGATGACCTCCTCAAAGTCTTTTACCCCCAAACTTTTTAAACTCCCCCAATGTCTAGGTGGCTAGACTAGCCACTGATGTAGTCTTCTGTTTAATGTGCTACGCAGGCAATACATGTATTGTTGTCATTGTCAGTGGCGGCTCCAGGATTTAGCACGTGGGGGCCGGTGTGGTGGCAGCTTCTAAGCATGGGGCCAACTATTTGTCATAAACCTGGACTGGTCTAGCTGCTTAAAATTAGTGCACTATGGTATTGGGGTCCGCTGGGAACCCAGGCATTCAATTGGGGATGCCTCAGGTCAATAACATATTACCCCTCCCACACACACCTTGCATCCCTCGGGGTGACTTTTTATGGATTGAAAGGGGAGAATATTTTTACTTGGCAAATTTTACCCTATAGATTCTAGAGGTGTCAGCCGCCATTACCGCGCATCGCACGTGTGGCATTCGAAGAGTCTGGTTAGGGGAAAGGATTGCCTCTGGGGCGCTTTGGTTATCGTCTGCCTTTCGTTAAATGATCAGCCATCCATAACACCATAACAAAGATAGACAACAACAATAAAGAAGAAGAAGAAGAAGAAGAAGAAGAAGAAGAAGAAGAAGAAGAAGAAGAAGAAGAAGAAGAAGAAGAAGAAGAAGAAGAAGAAGAGGAAGAAGAAGAAGAAGAAGAAGAAGAAGAAGAAGAAGAAGAAGAAGAAGAAGAAGAAAGAAGAAGAAGAAGAAGAAGAAGAAGAAGAAGAAGAAGAAGAAGAAGAAGAAGAAGAAGAGAAGAAGAAGAAGAAGAAGAAGAAGAAGAAGAAGAAGAAGAAGAAGAAGAAGAAGAAGAAGAAGAAGAAGAAGAAGAAGAAGAAGAAGAAGAAGAAGAAGAAGAAGAAGAAGAAGAAGAAGAAGAAGAAGAAGAAGAAGAAGAAGAAGAAGAAGAAGAAGAAGAAGAAGAAGAAGAAGAAGAAGAAGAAGAAGAAGAAGAAGAAGAAGAAGAAGAAGAAGAAGAAGAAGAAGAAGAAGAAGAAGAAGAAGAAGAAGAAGAAGAAGAAGAAGAAGAAGAAGAAGAAGAAGAAGAAGAAGAAGAGGAAGAAGAAGAGGAAGAGGAAGAAGTTGATGATGATGATGATGATGATGATGATGAAGACGAGGAGGAGGAGGAAGAGGAAGATGAGGAAGGAGAAGAAGATGAGGAAGGAGAAGAAGATGAGGCAGAGGAGGAGGAGGAGGAGCCATGCATGTGTGTGTGCGTGTGCGTGTATCAATGCATGTCCGTGATCAATGTCTTCAGGTGAAACCGTCCGATGAGCGCTTCCATCTGCTGTAGTTGGCCTTCGGAGCAGGAACTGCTGAATGCGATGCTTATTCGACCACTTGACCACTTCCCGTATTGACTCTCTCTCTCTCTGTATTATAAAGTGGTTGAAGGGGCGGCATATCCGCCCAGTTCGGGCGTTTGGCGGAAGATGGGACGTACGTTAACCGCCCCCATCCCCCCATTCCCGGGGCGATTTTCCCGCTTTTACGAGTCGCTATCGAGTGCTCGAAATGTTACGTTTTATGCGAAGTGCAGCAGTCGAAGCTTTGTAATGGAATATCATTGGCTGAGCAGTTTGCCTTTATTTTCCCGCGGTTTCCATTACAGTCACGCTTTCATTTCGTAAGCACTTACCGCTATGTTGGCCGATGGATTGCTAAAGAATTTCATTATATTCAGCGGCGCAGGGGCGTAGCCAGGAATTTGATTTGGGAGGTATAAATATTTGTGTGTGTGTGTGTGGGGTTAAATAGCAACTATAAACTACATAAACCATATAAACCATATATAAACCACATAGAAAACTTTAGGGTAGACTTTTTTGGGGGTATATACCGATATACGCCCCCTGTCGCTACGCCCTTATGGCGGAGTTGACGGTGACAGGGGTTGACAAACATGCTGTGAGTGACACTGGGATTTTAGGGAGGCATTTTGTTTTAGAATTTAGTGATGAACGGCTTGGTTGCTCCCCCTCCCCGCCTCCCGACACCACTACGCGATTCCGGAATGGTCACCCATCCAAGTACGAGCCGCTTAACCTTGACGTTGGCTTAAGAGTTTTCAATTAGCCTTCCTCGGCTTAGAAGAGGTGTATTCAGTGTAGGGAGAAGTGGGTGGGGGAAAGGGGGAATTCCTAGTGATCGCTTACTTACTTGTCCACTGTTTAAAAAAACAAAGCGAATGGGGAATTTGACAGCGCCCCCCCCCTTTCCCCAAAGGTCTGACTCACGAAAACCACCGTGGGTGTACCGATATTTGTTCCCGGTTAGACTTTAGCTCCATATTTCAAAATTCCTCTCGCATTCATTGACATAATTAGGCAGAAGAGCTTATTAATCAATCAATCAATTTATTTATCTCTCAAAACCAGCTTCATAATTTGAGATGCATAATGATGCAAAAAGAAAAAGAATACTTAACTAACTTATACTAGCAAAAGATCAAAATTAAAATCAAATAAATTAATTAAGTAACTAACTAATTAAGTTATTGAAATTATCGTTGCAATGTTCTCGTCTTTCTCTGAATTTAAAGCGGCTGATAAGTAGGACCTGTGGTGATAGCGGTGTTACAGAAGGATTTTGAGGATCGGCTGGATGGACAAGGTTACAAACGACAGAGTCCTAGAATGAAGCAAAACAACAGGCAACGTGGAAACAGGAAATAATACAAAGAAAAATGTCCAATGCTGGTCACTTCATGAGAGGTTTGGCCGGAGACCTACCTCTGATAACAATGGAAGGTAGACTAGAAGGAGGCGACCGGGGAAGGGGGCGACCGAGAAGAGGCTGGATGGACGACTTCTTTGACTGGACAAACATAAAGAACTATGGAGCCCTAAAAAGAGCGGCAGAATTTATATAGAGAGTTGGAGGAAAATGACTGTCGACCCTCTGATGGAGGAAGAAACATAGAGAAGACGAAAAGTATATAGCACGGGGTATTTATCACAGCTTTAGTGTGATGAAGTAACCTAGAATGTTGCATGTTCTAGTTTGTGATTGTCTTTTTTTATTCTCTTAGACAATTATAATTTTTGCCGAAAATAATAGAAAATTGGTTCCACTTTAGTAGTGGTTGGACATTTCGGGGTGAACGTAGTCTGACCAACCCCCATTTTTTGAAAAATCCGATAACTGATTATAGATAGGATTGCAGGTTTGTGGGGGGGGCCTTATTGCTGTGCGATATGCAGATGTGAATTCGACTATATTCCGCACCTGCATCGACAACTCTGCACTAAAATTCGAGATATCAGATTTGTGGTCGAGAGGAGATAATGTCCATTTATATGGAGCAATGTCCAAATAACGCAATGAATCATTATTTGTGTCCAGCAAAATCCGACTTTATTAATTGTTTGGAGATGGAAAGGAAAACCCTTTCCACGCAGTTCGTATTGTTCAGTTAGTGTCCCATTATTCTCGAAGATAGTCTTTTGTGCTATCGTCATCATCATCACCATCACCGCCGCCACCACCATCGGCTTCTCTTCGGTCTTCACAATCCGGTTCTTCCCGGTCCTTGTCCGGGTTCCGGTGTGCGGTGATTTATGGGATAGCGGGTCGATGTCATCGGACGGGGGGCGCAACGCAGGAAAAGTTGATTTGATGACCGCTGCTGCTGCGATCGCCGGGGGGTCGCCGGGGTCACGAGTCGCCGTCGGGGTCATGGGTTGCCATGGATTCTAATTATTTAGATGACTTAGGGTCTTGTGACCGGCTCCTTAAGGGAAGTTGCGTATTTCCAAGATGGAGGGGGAAGGTGCATTCTGTGAGGAATATTTCTACAGGGCATTATGAAAGCTTACACACACACACACACACACACACACACACACACGCATGTACATGCCATACATAAAATACTATCTTTCACCTTTGTGGTTCGGTTTGCTATTTAGCTCGTCTTTCTCAGCTTCTTTAGATAACAATGCAATGTAATATATAACATAATGTAATGGGGCTTTCTTGTTATAGTGCCTCCTCTTCTGCCCGGGCATTCAGACGTGCTCCAAAGTTGATTACTTTGAATGGGAGATGAATGGGGTTTCAGGAATGCTATGTAATTATGTAATAGTTATACGATGCCACTTCTATGGCCATTCAGGTTGAATGTCAGGAATGACTCTTTATTTCTGTCCAACGGTGTCACCGTTTTCATGCATTGTCATCATTTGTCTTGCGTCTCCGCATGTCAGTTCTGGAGAAGGAAGAATCATATTTTTCCGGTCATTTCTACTTGGGCTATTTTTTTGCCGTTGGGCTATTTACACGGAAAATGATTGATAATGTTTGTTCGTTTATGATTCTCTCCTTTCGCCCCAGTTGTCTTCCGTTGCAATCCGATCTCTCTGTTGGGAATACGGATCTTCGTATTTGTACAGACACAAGGGACTCGAAATGTAATCCACAACTGGACAGCCTTGATATATTCTTATAATATACATGTCGGTCACAGGACGGCTTGATGATGGTGATGATGATGATGATGATGAGAGTTTTCAACTAAAGGCCTGTCTTTCAGAATGTTAATAATTATTACGCAACCATTACCTATTCAACGGGCAACCTAGTCCTTGTTTTGGATAAGTCTTGGGCTATGAATATGAATCCCCATTCTTGAACCCTGGGGCAAGTAGGCCTCCACAGGCAGTCAGGCTTACGGTACATACTCATGCAGGACCTTTAGGTGTACAATAGAACTTTGTTATAATGGACTCAATTATTACTTATCCTCCTAGGTGGATTTAGAGTTTAAGATTTGGGTAGGCTAACATGGGGGGTCTGTATGGGCAACATATATAGACCATATTCTTTTATAGGCCTATAACTTTTGATTTCTTCGGATGAGGGACTAAATCTTTGAGTTAGGTGGTCCAGAGGGTTAGCACCCTCTACTGAAATAGGCAGAAATTGCTACGTATTAGAAAATTTTCTTCTATGTCAATGGCTAACAAAAGAGGCTTAGACAGACCTGGTGTTGATGGAAAAACAATTGTTTTTGTTTTGGTTGGATTAGTTGGGTAGGCTTAAGCCTACCCTAGCCTTTAATAAAATTCGCCTATGCTTATCCTCCTTCATAAATTACCGCAGTGTTCGGTCCCGTGTGGTGAGCTATACCGTATTGAAGGTATTGGATATACCGTACCTCGGACCTGTACTAAATTTTACGGACCCGGTATATATATATATATATATGTGTGTGTGTGTGTGTGTGTGTGTTGTATATATATGTATATATATATGTATGTATATGTATATATATATATATATATATATATATATATATATATATATATATATATATATATATATATATAGTTCTGCCATTAGAAAAAGACTGGCGATGCAAGAGACAATAATAGATAAAATCAGAAGAAGACGACTTATATAAAGCACTCTACACATACAAAGAAGGCAAGATAGGAAGAGGTGGGTCACAGGAAAAAGTGGATGGATAACATCAAAGAAGAGTTTGAAAGATACCAGACATCAGTAATCGATCGAAAGAGTTTTAGTAACGGAAAGAGATAAATGGAGAAGTTTCGTGTCTAGCTATTGCCGCTAATAAGCTGGCAGAAAGGAACTATGATGATGATGATGATGATGATGATGATGATGATGATGATGATGATGATGATCAGGGCGCGATTTGCGAGGGGGAAGGGGGAATCTTCCCCTCCACTGCCCAACTGCATCCCCCTACTGCTACATCCCCCACCACTACATCCCCCACTGCTACAGTTTCTAACAACTACATCCCTCCCAAGCTCGACATATTCCCCCACCCCCACTGCTCCAGGTCACAAATCGCACCCTGATGATGATGATGATGATGATGATGATGATGATGATGATGATGATGATGATGATGATGATGATGATGATGATGATGATGAATGTAACAAGGTTTAAAGTGGCTCAGGAGGGTGTGCCTTGTGCGAAAAATTTATCATAACTTTTTTTGTCAAGAAGACAACATGGCCCTCTACATAAGCACACCCACAGCAGTAAGCACCCTGTAGGCTGGGACCTCATTTCGCCCAGTTGAGGCAGAATTTGGCTGTTGTTTTTGGAGCATTCCTCCCTCCCCAAGTGCTTATTCCGATCTGGTGAACAATTTATTTCTGGCAATGGCATTTGGAAGGGCTGCAGGAGATTAAAAGGCTTTGAAAAAAGGACAAAAAAGTCCAATCATTGTGATTGTGCGGAGACCTGAATTCATGGACGTTTTCGTCAGCCACTGGTCACTGCTTCGGAACAACAGACAGCATTGCTCCACAGTGGTTGGTCATTCATTACAATGGTCCAGCAGAGCGGAGATAGAGGTCATTAATTATCGGTGAATAAGGGAAGCCAATGAGTAATGCGTCGTAGGACTTTTCTCGGTCAAAATGAGACGGAAAAGTGCTTTTTAACAGCTCGTTTTTTCCGAATCTAAAGAATAACCAAAGCTTGTCCACATGGCCAGCAGTAATGTCAGACCTTTATTTTGTCAGTTCAACATGTCTGTAGCTATAGCAATGACCCGTAACATGTTGGCTATTTAACACAGACATGGGGATGCATCCATTTTTAAAAGCCTAATCAAACCCTTTGAAAGTAATAGGGTTAATTGATCCAAACCAACCCGACACAACCCAACCCACCAGAATACATTGCAATTTCTTAAACCATGACTTTTTTTGACCCAGCTCACCATAGACATGGAGATGTCTGACCCAATCCAACCCAATCCAATCCATGACCATGTCTGAGCTAAATAAGCAGACAATTTCAACACTTGAGCAATCCTAATAATCCATAAAAACCAATTATTAAAATTATTATTATTATTATTTATTATTATTATTTATTATTATTATTATTATTATTACTGTATTACTGCTGCTACAACAACAACTAACTACTACGATTGCTACTACGATTGCTACTACTACTACTACTACTACTACTACTACACACTACTTCACTACTATGCTATTACACTACTACTACTACTACTACTACTACTACTACTACTACTACTACTACTACTACTACTACTACAAAAATATTAAATGTACTACTATTACAGTGAGAACCACTGTATTATTACAAAAATATTATATATATATATACAAAAAAACGCATACATAGAGTGATGTATGCAGTTTATATATATATATGTTCTGTCATATATATACTCTATATATATATATATATATATATATATATATATATATATATATACTCTGTCATCAAGTTGTCTGGCTTGAAACCATGTTTTGGACTGGTTGCAGTATGTGACTGGGATCTAGAATTTGGGGCTTCTGTAAATTAAAATTGGGGCTATAGAAGAGAAGTTGAGGTATGTATGCATATATATATATACATCTATATACATATACATATATATATATACATCTATATAGGGCCTCGTTCTTTTTTTCTATTTTGTTGCTACCATTGGAATTGAGCGTCACGGACTGTTGTCTTACTCGTTCTGGTCTATGGCCATTTAATAGTAATAGGGAACGGTGGCTTTTGCCAGCATCCTGTATAGCCAGACGTTTCCTTTCTTGTCACTCCGTCCTCCTCTCCTCCCGCCCCTCCGCCGTCATTCCGCGACGCCGGTGTCCGGCGAAGCACGTCACGTCGTGAAAACACGTGAATTGGCATTCCGCGTGCCGGAATGACCGCTGAGCCGTCCCCCGGCGTCGAGTCATTCATCGCCCGGTCCGTGTCGGAACCAGAAGCCTTTACGGGATTTCCATTTTCAGGACGGGATTGCCTGGCCCCCTTGAGAAAACTCCATCGCTTTCATTGTCTTACCATGAAGACTTGTGTTTTATGTGGTTTTTTAAGGCGGCTTTTTGTCGATTGCCAGGTTTTCCTCGATTTGTTTAGAATCTTCGCTCACGACGGTACCTGCGCCAGCCACATTGAACATGGACATTCTTTTTAGTATGATACTACTAAGGGGATTTGATAGAAACATAGAAAAATATGACTGGGAAAGTAGATATGCCATACAATCGATTCTTTAGCTTTGCACACTCTATATATGGCAGCACAAGAGGTCACAAGTGCAGGTTGTTCAAGTAGAGGGAAGAAAAATTTAGTGCAGTTGTTGTGGACAAATGGAACAGTCTAGACGAAGAGGCAGTATAACAGTTGAAGCAACAGACAAAAATTCAAAAGTATTTTGAGATTGTAGCATCTTGGGTATTCACATGTCCACCTTCTGAATGAAGCCAAGCGCAAATATGGTCTGTGCGACATTTATAAGCTGATGCACAGTGCTTTAACAATGTGCTATATAAATTGAACATTTGCCTTTTTTCATTCTGTGTTACAGTGATCAATCCCTCTAGTTGCTATATGTGTCTGTCTATATGTGTCTGTCTATATGTGTCTGTCTATATGTGTCTGTCTATATGTGTCTGTCTATATGTGTCTGTCTATATGTGTCTGTCTATAGGTGTCTGTCTATTTGGTGCATTAACATGTTGAAAAACTATTACGCAAGAGATATTTGCTGTTTGTAATGGTGACATTGCATGCTGTCATTTACTTTCGTGTTGCATAGCATTTCCAATATTAGAAGTTAGTATTTACATTTCCAATATTAACAGTTAGTAGTTACATATCTAATATTGACAGTTAGTAGTTACATTTCCAATATTAAAAGTTAGTATTTATAGCAATGTTAGTACAGAAGTAACAGGAGTAGGTTGGTAAACATTTACTTGTAATGATCTGTTAATTACCGGGTAGTTACTGTCGGCATTTAATGGAGAAATTCTATTTCAGTGGAGAGAGGCCAGTTACACGAACGAAGCCGGTGACGTCCTAAGAGTCTACGCCGTCTGCAATGTCGCGACGATGACGGTCGACAGTTGGCTGAGGACGCCTTTTGTTTTGACGGGCGACGCGAACCGGCTGTACGTCGAGATCCGCTTCAGCATGAGGAAATGCACCAAGTACCCGCACCCCGGGCGACTCCAGCAGTGCAAAGAGTCGTTCAAACTCCTCTACTACGAATCGGACGACGACTCCGCCGACGCGGACCGGCCGGCGTGGGACGAAGGCGCCTATCGTCACGTCGACGTCATCGCCGCCGATAGGATATTTACCGAGCTGAACCGCGCGGACGTCAACTCGGAGACGCGCAGCGTTCCGGTGACGCGCCGCGGTCTTTACTTCGCCTTCTTCGACCAGGGCGCTTGCGTCAGTCTGCTCTCGATACGGGTCTTTTACATCGTCTGTCCGAGCGTGACGCTGAATTTCGCCGTGTTTGCGAACACGACGACCGGGCCGCATCTGACTTCGATCATCCAGAGGGCGGGAACGTGCGTCAAGCACGCGGTGGTCGACCAGCTACCTTCGTACCTGTGCAAAGGTGACGGTAACTGGTATTTCCTGACCGGGGCGTGCAAATGTTTGCCAGGATACCAGCCGTCGAACTACCCGGAATCGATTCGATGTCAAGGTATGGACGACGCCTGTGTACGTGTCCGATTCTGTCTGCCATCTCCCGTGTTGTTGCCATGACTACAGTTGCCATGACAACTGTCAACACATTTGATCATTCCAGGCCATTCACAAATATTCATGTTTGCAATATTTGATTAAAAATAATAACAATCAGTGGATTTGAAAAATTACTGAATCATATTATGGGTTCTTAGAAAGACTGTACTTGAAAGTAGAAATTTGCTGATAATTTCTTGTGCCTAATAAATTGGTGCGGATTTTATTGTATTTGTATGTGGTTTTGCACATTACCTAACAGGTAATACTGATCTATTCTTGAAATCCATTTTATTTAATGTGACAATTCTAGAAGTTACTCTATCCCGGAAACAGAAATATGTTTGTTCCAATGGTCCTTCTGAAGTTTGGCAATGAATGTTTCTTGTGTAAAATTATCTGTGATTTGATTTTTGATTTGCATGACAAGATCAGTTTTTTTATGAGTGATGATATTCTATTCAGAATGCCCTCTGCAAACTTACAAATGGCAAGCGGGAAATGAGCGGTGCCAGAAGTGCCCGGAAAACAGCAGAGTGCTTGAAACGGGTGCCACTGAATGTCTGTGCGAGAAGGATTTCTATCGAAGTATTCAAGATGACAAGAGTTCACCATGTACAAGTCAGTAATATTATATATTATATATATATATATATATATATATATACATGCACATATATATATGTATAATTTTCTATATACACATACATACAGGGTGGCACAAAAAAAACCGAACTAGTCATATTTAGGTTTGCATTTAATATAGTCCGGTTTTTTGCACCACCCTGTATATATATATATATATATATATATATATATATATATATATATATGCATAATTTATACTTAGGTAAAAATTCGATAATAGCTAATGAAATCTGCATTGAATTATTTCATAATTCATAATGACAGCCATTTGCATAGTCGTTGAAATTCAAAATTATTGATTTAGAATTCATTTGGTAAAAATGTTCATTTCTTTGTTCACAATTGTTTTTCTATGAACGATGTTATTTTTAATAATATTATTATCGATTATACATTCCTTTTTTATGGCATATATATATATATATATATATATATATATATATATATATATATATATATATATTCCTTTTTCTAATATATATATATTTATATATATATATATATATATATATATATATATATATATATATATATATATATATATATATATATATATATATATATATAATATATATGTATATATATATATGTATAATTTTTATATATATATATATATATATATATATATATATCCCACTGGTCAATATCTCATATAAGCAGTGAGGTGGTTGGAATGTCGGTGCTTCCAGCCAGAATTTTGGGCACCCAGTGGAGGGTCCTGCAGCTAAAAATTGTCGAAACTGCCCTCTGCTTCTAACAAAGGGGTTTAACCCCATCCCCTAAAATAAAAACCCAGCTGACCATAGATATGTCCTGTGCACTAGCAATGTGAGTGAGTAATAGCAATTCCAGGAATTACTGAGGAATCTTCATTTTGCGGTCACAAACGTTAGTTCTACAAGAAAAGAGGGTGGGACCAAAAGGAAAAATGCTAAGGTAGCTTCGTCCAATTTGTGGAACAGTTTGGAGGAAGAGGCAGTAACAGTTGAAACATTGAATGGATTCAAAAGTAATCATCTAAGGAAACCTATGTTATTAACTGTTGAGATTAATTGTAGTGGTTTTCACACACGCTAATGTCTCCTAGACCGTTTGAACAGGGGCGTAGCGACGGGGGTGGGGTTAATCGGTATATATACCGTCGCAATATACTGGTATATATAATACAGTATATACGATATATATATATACATATTTATAACACATATATGACATACAATATATAATTATAATATAATATATATAGCAATATATACTCTCAAATTTATACCCCGAAATCAAATTCCTGGCTATACCCCTGTGCTTGAAATCACGTTATAATAATAATAATAATAATAATTATTATTATTATTATTATTATTATTATTATTATTATTATGACCCGTTTTCCCTCAAGCAATTCTTGCAATGACCTTGTTATATATAGGTCAGGTTGAAAACCATGGTAATGACGTAGTAGTTTTTATATTTTGAGGACCGCCGTCTAAAGTTCAGAACCTGACGTTTGTCTATCGAGACCAGACTTCGGTCGTGTTGGTTTGGGAGCCTCCTCCTGACCTTGGCGGGCGTCGCGACATCGAATACGGCGTCCAGTGCATTAACTGCAGCGATAAGGTTGCCTACAGTCCTCGGAAAGCAGGATTCAATTCTACCAGGTAGTCGTCACCTTTTTCATGTGGATTTTGCGGATATACATATACATACATATACATATATCAGAATCCTGACGGGTTTGGATAGTATGCATGCTATTGTAGAAAAGCGACAAGCATCCTTTGTTAATAGATATGAGAAGAAGAAGCCACTGAAGATTTGCTCAGTGAAGCATTAGAAGAATGAGAAGATCTGAGAAGGGAAGAAGGCTGTACTTTGCTCAGTGCATTAAGAATTTGTCTGAGGGCAGAGGCTGTCTATTTGTTTATTATTATTTGTTTATTATTAGGTTTATTTTGTTATTATTTTATTAATTAGTTTTGTTTTCGGTTGATTTGTGTTTTCCTTGGTTGTGTACTACTGGTTGTGTACTACTTTTTAATGCTGTGCTTGTCACGAATAAAGATGATTATTATAAACAGATAAACTATGAAACCGGTTCCCCGACCGGTGACGTGTAGCTATGTCCTGCTCTGCAAGGTGCTTGAGACGGTGAGAAGCGCGTTGGGCGCGATTTGTAGATAATGAGAACATTGCGAGATGTTTGAAGGTACGGTTGATCACAGATATTCTCGAGGCACAGAGCGCGAGCTGATGATGTCCGCTTCTAAATTATGCATCTGCGATGTCGCCGCGTTTCGTATAGGCCTACCGCGAAACCGTAATGGCGGTATAACTTATGCGCACGGCACAGGCAATAGTTGTAAATCTTCAGAAATGCCGCGAGTCTCGCCGCAGAATCTGTCGCACTTTCTGTTTTACAGTTTCGTTCGTTCTTCGTCGCACTGTCCGTAATATCTGTGCATCCGATGCGCGATGCGTAACTGTCTGTACGCTTCGAATGTAGCTTACTGTGGAATTGTCGAGAGTTGTCGGCGACTGTAGAGTGGAGGCGCGTAAATGTATAGATGACAAGATTATTTGTACATCTCCTTTTTCGATGGCGTTGAGATTCTATTACTGTCGCATTGTCCCATTTGTCATCTGATAACTGATCATGGTGACAGTTGTACGTACGTGCATGGAATCCGTTGATTGGTGTAGAGTGGATGCTTGAGTAGTGTGTATGGAGTTCTTCTGTCACTCGTGCTTCTAGTCGTGGGGCCCGGGGGGGGGGGATGACAGTTGACATTTCACTCTGATGGGCGAATAATGATTCATTTGATTAAAATGAGGACAGACGAATTGTTTAATATTATGGCAAAGACTCTGAGCATTCTTCACCTTAGTGAAACCTCTAACATAAGCACTCATTATACTCATAACTCTATTAGTATTTATTTTAAATTTTTATTTTCATTGCTATTGTTATTGACATTGCAATAGGTCATGGGACTCATGGCTCTTCATTATTATTATTATTATTATTATTATTATTATTATTATTATTATTATTATTATTATTATTAGTAGTAGTAGTAGTAGTAGTAGTAGCAGTAGTAGTAGTAGTAGCAGCAGTAGCAGTAGTAGTAGCAGTAGCAGCAGTAGCAGCAGCAGTAGCAGCAGCAGCAGCAGCAGCAGCAGCAGCAGCAGCAGCAGTGGCAGTAGCAGCAGCAGCAGCAGCAGCAGCAGCAGCAGCAGCAGCAGCAGCAGCAGCAGCAGCAGCAGCAGCAGCAGCAGCAGTAGCAGCAGCAGTAGCAGCAGCAGTAGCAGTAGCAGCAGTAGCAGCAGCAGCAGTAGTAGTAGTAGCAGTAGTAGCAGTAGTAGTAGTGCCATCCAGCATCCAGTAGTTCTGGATGGCACCCCAGATCCCCATGCTAGCCTACCCAAATATTAAGCTCTAAATCCGCCTATGAGTAGTGGCAGTATTGATGTTTTTGTCATTATTACCCAACACTTTTTATTTGACCCTTTCAAGTCAAATTGAAGAAATAATTGATTAAATAAGAAAGAAAACGCTTTTAAAAAGGTAATAACGATGACTCAGGAAGACCGAATAATGTCCCATTATTTCAGTTTATTCATTTTCTGGCATTTTATGATGTGTCATTTATCCGCGTATTTCTTGTTTTATTTGCTTTTGATTTGTGAATTTTCTACCAGAAGCTACTCATAAAACACTGATATTACCTGATCTTATTTATACCTGGTTGCTATAGTAACCAGGCAATTATTTTGAGTAATGTAAAATAAGAAGAAAATAAGAAGCCAGAAAGATCCACTTGAGCATTTGCAAAAGACTGTCCCGGGACCAGGGACTGGCAGGGAGGCCATTTGACCTTTGCAAGTAATTGATTGCCTTTGCCCCAAGGGGTTTTACAGTTACTCCAACTCTCAGAGGGGTTTCCCAATTGACTTTCTCAAATCTCATGAGTCAGGGACTGACAGTGCGAAAGATAATGATGTTGGATAGGGGGTTTAGAAAAGAAATTAGCCCAGGAAAGAGAATTTGGCTTTTAAAGTTTTTAGGATGCAAAAGTTTCCTGTCTTTTCAAGTTGTACGGTAATTGATAGAGGTTAGATTTTTATAAACTGTTAAAGCGACTTGAAGTTCATCTCTTTGTGAATATACAGTAATCACAGTGGGTGCACTGCGCTTCTGAGTAATTCTTCAGAAGAGGCGCTATACAAATATGCTGTTTCATTACACTACATTCGGTGGCGTAGCCAGGTTCCTGAATATGGGGGACACGTCAAAATTTTCTGGCAAAAAAGTCTCGGATGATGAAAAAAGATTGTCAAGGTCTTTGTTCACGTTCACGTATTTCCCGCCCACACCACATTTCTCAGCGGGTTTGCGCCTATCCGACGACTGGTCTCAGCTCAGGGCCCCCGTACAACCACATTGACTACGAAAATGATTACATTGAAATGCTATATGCAGAATCAAAAAAATATGGTAGTCATGGCTTCCCAAATGCATGCTTTTATGTCAGTCGATGTTCGGTTTATCGGAAAGCTGGGCGTTGTAGCGTCCTCACCCTAGAATTTCAGACCTTCTGGGGGGAGTGAGTGGGGGAATCGCCCCCCACCCTCCCCATGGTGTAGCGACGTGAGGCATATATAACCCGGGCACCGATAGCAGATCTCTCCTAATCTGTGACTGATTATTCCGCCATTATTTTCATTGTCAGCGTTGATAAATGTTCGCCAAATGGCAGCGGTGGTCACGCAACCCCTCCTCTTCCCTAGTCCCCCCCCACTGTCGAGTTCTATGGTGGCGGTGATGATGATGATGATGATGATGATGTTCGTTTGTGTTTTATAGATGTTTCGGTTATGATTACAGACAGACGCGTGCCAACCTATTCTTCTTCTTCTTCTTCTTCTTCTTCTTCTTCTTCTTCTTCTTCTTCTTCTTCTTCTTCTTCTTCTTCTTCTTCTTCTTCTTCTTCTTCTTCTTCTTCTTCTTCTTCTTCTTTTTCTTCTTCTTCTCGATCGACTTTGTATACATTTGACTGAGAATATATTTCTGAAAGACTTTATAAAGACTTTACAATGTCGATTGAAATAGTTGACCATTTTTCATAAATCAGCCCATACAGTAAGTATATCACCCTCAACGCGGGCACTGGGGGGGGGGCAGGTGGGCCGCCTCTGACTTTGAATATTTAACTAACTTATGTGGCATAATGAATCAATTAGGAATTCTTCCCCCAATCGGTCTGTGATAACGAGGCTCCTTTTGGCGCGATTTCTTTAGGGTTTCGCTGACCGGTCTGACACCGGGCGTCTCGTACCACGTGATCGTCTACGCGGAAAATGGAGTCAGTCGGCAGAGTGGACGCGCCCGCCAAACTTCCGAGATAATCGTCAGCACAGACGTCGCAGGTATGGCAGCACCACCTGTTGAATAATTCAACTGCATACGACGACGACGACGACGGCGGCGTCTCAACAGCGCCGCTCTGACTAATTCCCAGCGCCTGGTGGCCTTAAGCAGCTGCGCGCGCCATAACTCAGCCGCCATGACCGCGCGCACTGCGTTATCCAGACTCCAGGCCTTGGGGTGGCTTGGCTGGAGGGGAAGAGACACAGTTCAATGCAAAAATATTTTAGTGCTGCGATTTTTTTTGGTGTGGGGGAAATGTTGAGTTTTTTTTTGGGGGATCTCCCCTCCTAACAGGCCTGTATAAAACACTGCACGTCCTCCTTACAGTGCTTCGATTTCTGACGACAGTGGCTTAGCCAGGGTTCCGGAATGGGGAGAGAGGGAAGGGGGGGGGGTACGTCAACGGGCCAAAAAAGTCGGCAGGGAGTTAGCTCTTTGCATCTTCACGTGTTGTTCTCTTCGATCATGATATTATCTACCGCCCTAAATTTCCCAACTGTTTTGCGCAAATCCCATGACCAGAATGGGGGCGGGGGTGTCCCTCCGGGGCCTGGTTCCTAGGAAAGAGGAATCCATTCAAGCAGATGCTGTTGTAGAGGAAAGCTGGATTTTTTTGGTCGTGGCTTGCTGGTCGACCCCCCTCCATTGGTCCAGTGTATGCATATTAAGGGAAGCTTCACGCTGTCGTTAACTTATTTGACATTGTGAAGCAATATTAAAACTCCGTTTCACCCACTGGTCTCTGATTCGTCGCCCCCTCCCACCCCCACCCCATTGGGCTGACTCTGAAATACGAAAGTATGTAGGCGAGCCCAGTACTGTCTGATTAGAAGGGAATTGGATGAGGAGGTAGTCATGGCTACGAGTGTGAGTGATTTCAAAATATACCTCTGTACTATAGGTTACTATATTGGAAGGGTACAACGGTGGTTCTCTCACAGGGAAGACCTTCAAGACCCTACTAAACCATTTTAAACCTTGTTGATTATTATTATTATTATTATTATTATTATTATTTATTTATTATTATTATTATTATTAATTTATTATTATTATTATTATTATTATTATTATTATTATTATTATTAAGGGGCTTATAGAAACTTCCCTCTGTGTGCCTTGATCATCTTGATGTGACTAAGACTTTTACACTCTATCTCAGCAGGTCTGCTAAGTTATCATCATCATCATCATCATCATCATCATCATCATCATCATCATCATCATCATCACTCAGTTTCATTCAATACGAGATCTGCTTTTTTCGTGTTGTTTTTAGGCTTAGTTTTGGATTGTGCCTGTGATATTTTGCTCGAGAAAATGCCTGTATGATTTTCTGTTGATAATTGCTACGATCAGAAGGGAAGACAGGGAGTGATTTTAAGTTGTCAGGCAAACTGTAGGGTTACCTTTCGTGACCTCTTCTGCCCCGTTCCTTTATTGTCCCCCGGGCGTGGAACTGGATTGAGTCTGTAATTAGCTTTTTAGAGATCTGCGGTGGCCGTGACTTCTGTCATGCAACAGTCCTTGCTGCTGGTCAGGGCCGGCCCTGCTGGTCAGCTGTCCAGATGAAACACGGACGCTGCTTTATTAGTCCTGGGATTTGAATGGCGGACCTTGAGAGCCTTTGATGATGCCGAAGGGCAACAGTAGCTCTCTTTCTCTCTCTGGCAGTGTTTTGTCATTAAGAGACCGCACGATCCAACTATTCGACTTTATTGACGAGTTTCACGAAGTGCCTTCAGTTGTCCTGCGCTGTTTAAATCTTCACAAAGGCTCAATCGGTCGGACAGTTAAGAGCGTATAGAATGTGTGCTAGATTGGCGTCAACTCCTGTTGATGTTTGTTATTGTTCTTCTGTCTGTCTGTCTCTCTCTCTGATTCTCTGCCTCTCTTTTTGATTCTCTGCCTCTGTCCGCCTCTCTCTCTCTCTCTCTCTCTCTCTCTCTCTCTCTCTCTCTCTCTGATTCTCTGATTCTCTGCCTCTGTCTGTCTCTCTCTGATTCTCTGCCTCTGTCTGTCTCTGTCTCTCTCTTTCTCTCATCTGTCTCTGCCTGTCTGTCTGTATGTCTGTATGTCTCTCTTTCTCTCTCCACACTCACACACACACACACACACACCTGCCTATATTTCTTTTTCTTCTCTTCTTCACCTAAACATAACCAGGACTTTTTCTGATGGTGAGTTTTAAAACAAACGTTATCTTTAGACGCTCTGTAAGAACTGCTCTGGACTCTGGTGAGTAGGCAAAGAACTACATCTCTGGTTCTTCTTAAATACTGTTTCTCATCAGTCATAGTCCTTATTATTAGAACCATCTTATCGCCAAGAAAATATTTTCTCCCAGCATTGGGGTTTAAACATATTATGTGTCGACAGTGAAGGAAGAACACAGGAAATATGAGCTTTGGTGTTTTTCATGTTGACTGACATGCATGGCACCTCTCCATTAACTGTTATATCGCAAGACTGGTTATATGTGTGTGTGTGGGGGGGGGCTGCTCATATACTGGGCTGTTCTAGATAAAGGTCAATCCAGTCTGTGTGAATTTCGGGCCGGCCCCATGGGGTGCTTCGTTCGGCGGCCCCGTGGAGACGGATAATATGATTAGCCCCGTTAAAGGGCGAATCTCGGTACACAAAGAGCCCGCCTCTTAGCCGTGTCAGTGTGTGAACTTTGTTGGTAAGCAACCTCCAGTCTCATAGGCAAGTTTTGTGAGAACATCACGTTGCTAGAGACTTCGAGTCTTGGACTATGGACGAAGGCTGTTAGAATTATTGCATGCTGGTGAGTAACCAAGCAGCGTCAAAATAAGTATCCAGTCTGCATACTTTATGAATCATACAGGGCGAACGACAGGGCGCAAAATTCTTGTGCTAGTAGTGGGGGATGAGTAGAGGGGAGGGATGTGACAGTGACAGTAGTTTTCAGCACAGGAGAAATCCTACTAAACCACTTAAAATCCTTATTATTATTATTATTATTATTATTATTATTATTATTATTATTAGTAGTAGTAGTAGTAGTAGTAGTAGTAGTAGTAGTAGTAGTAGTAGTAGAGTAGTAGTATAGTAGTAGTAGTAGTAGTAGTAGTAGTAGTAGTAGTAGTAGTAGTAGTAGTAGTAGTAGTAGTAGTAGTAGTAGTAGTAGTAGTAGTATTAAAATCATTATTATTACTACTATTACTACTTCTGCAGCATTATTATTGCTACTACCACTGCTGCTGCTGCTTCTCCTCCAAATTTTTGTATTAAGTCAGGCGTTCATCCAGACCCCCAGGCCTTGGGGGAGGGGGCTGGGAGAGGGGGCAAATTGACTTGGCTGGAGGGGAAGAGACACAGCTAAATGCAGAATTTGCGCCAGTGCCTGGATTTGGGGGAGTTTTTGTGGTGTTGGGAGGAAATTCCTCCATGTCATTGGCATTAGTGTGTAGTATGAAATGGCTGGAAGTGCTCTATTTCGAACACTGTAGATCGAAATTGATAACGATATTATTGATCATTCTTGCAAAACTTAAAGCAATGAAGAAGGAACAAGAGGAAAATGTGGATTTTGTCAGAGAATTTCTTCAAATCAATTAGATTTGTACATATCTAGGGCCTATATACCCTCTATTCAACAGGCCTTCAATGCACTTCTCTCACACAGCGAATAATTATTATAAAACTTGTTTTTGATGTCTATAAAATCTGTTGTAGGCCACTAGGCCTATAATGAACCAGATATCTTAATACGCGGCTCTTCCCTCGATCGCCCTACTAGGCATTTGGCAAGTCCTTCGGCAGGACTTTCATTTAGGCCTAGTTGACGTCCCTCGTTCTCGTGCAGTCATTGGCGTTAGTATGTTGTATGAAATGGCTGGAAGTGCTCTATTCCGAACACTGTAGATGGAAATTGATAACGATATTATTGATCATTCTTGCAAAAGTTAAAGCAGTGAAGAAGGAACAAGAGGAAAATGTGGATTTTGTGGGAGAATGTCTTCAAGTCGATTAGATTTGTACATATCTAGGGCCTATATACCCTCTATTCAACAGGTCTTCATTAGATTTCTCTCACGCAGCGAATAATTATTATAAAACTTGTTTTTGATGTCTATAAAATCTGTTGTAGGCCACTAGGCCTATAATGAACCAGATATCTTAATACGCGGCTCTTCCCTCGATCGCCCTACTAGGCATTTGGCAAGTCATTCGGCAGGACTTTCATTTAGTTGATGTCCCTCGTTCTCGTACAGTCAATGGCGTTAGTGTGTAGTATAAAATGGCTGGCAGTGCTCTATTTCGAACACTGTAGATCAAAATTGATAATGATATTATTCATTATTCTTGCAAAAGTTAAAGCAGTGAAGAAGGAACAAGAGGAAAATGTGGATTTTGTGGGAGAATTTCTTCACGTTGTTTAGATTTTTGCATATCTAAGGCCTATTTACCCTCCATTCAACAGGCCTTCATTATATGCTTCTCTCACACAGCGAATAATTATTATAAAACTTGTTTCTGTTGTCTATAAAACCTGTTGTAAAATGAACCAGATATCTTATTAAGTGATGAAGGCTTGCTTGCAAGTGAAAGGAAGTTCATTAAGAAAATTTATGGTTGTCAGTTAAGGTGACGCCCGAGATTTTGGCAATTTTTCAGTTCCAACCAAGATCTCAGACCTGCGGATCACAAGCGTTGGCACGGAATTCGTGGCGCTCGCCTGGAATTCGCCCATTTCCCACACGAGCATCGACATCTACGAGGTCAAATACTGGAAAAACGATGACCTTGAGGATTTCATGTCCAACTATACACTATCTAATAACATGACCTTGTACAATATGTTGCAGAGGACCAGATATTCATTCCAGGTAACAACAACCAGAAGCACAATTATCAATCGACAATTATTGCTAATTGATGTTTAATAATTTAAAGTTATGTAATTAATTTATTCTAATTGATGGTAGCCACGATCTGAAGATGTGGGAGTCTTGTGATTATATTGCATGCTTATTGATTAATAATTTTGTCGTTTTGAGAATTGATATTAATCATGAGATATTTGTATATTTTGCACACCAAACTGCTGCATATCAACGATGGCGTGTGACATGACATGACGTGACATGACTGGACATTAAGCATACCTACGCACAGGTAGTGTTTTGCAGCAGCATCAGCAGCAGCAGCAGCAATCTAACCCATCCTGAACTTGTATCGAAGCCAGCAGACCTCAGAGGCACATGAATTTGAAGGCATTTGCCATTTGGAAGTTGGATCTTATGCCGTTATTTTGGTAACTTAGAAATGCATAGAATTCTGCCATTTGTTGATGTAGGTACAAGCCAGAGACATTTAAATGGTCGAAGATAGCTTGACTTATACAAATGGGACAAATGTGGACTATTTTTAGGTTAGAGGCAAGACTGTGAAGGGCTGGGGAGAGTACAGCGATGTTATTTATGGTACGACTGGCCATGTATGTAAGTGGCGACACCTTGTGAACGTCTTATAATCGTTTATTTTATTGTTCAGCAATGCTCTGGATTAAGCATTTTCCAAAGCAGGTTTTAAACTTTAACCAGGGATATTTTTACACCCCCTAACACCTCCAAACACCCCAATTTGAGACCGACACCCCCACATTTTCCAAATCCAAGCCTGAGATGCACACCTAACACCCTCCAACCCCCAATTTGAGACCGACACCCACCAAATGATAATCCTAGAAATAACCCTGACTTTAACGCTTTAGGATCTGCCATTATTTTATAATGTAACTACAAATATAGGACTTTTGAAGTTACTGATAGTCCTTTTGTTTTTCGTTTGTTCTTTTTAAATATATATATATATATATATATATATATATATATATATAATATAGATATGCAAAAATTAGAAGAGTGATGCAAAAATTCAGAAGAGTGATGAATTATTAAAACCACATATTCTTGTGTCCCCATCTTTGCTGTGTCAAACCGTACTAGAATTGTCAATATATTCTGTCTCAATTTTTCTAGAGCTTTGAAATGCATGAAAAATAATGAGCCATTTGAAACGAGACTATACAAAGTGTTTCAGAAATCTATTCTCTGTCATTTGTCTAAAAATCAATCGAGAGATAAGATGGCGCTAAGAGAGCTGGTTTCTTCTATTACAGGTTTTATGGACCACAAAAATATTATAAAATTGGTACCCTGTTTGAAATTGGGCAATTCTAGTGCTACACTAGGCTATAGATATGCAAAAATTCAGAAGAGTGATGAAACGAATTAAAAACATATTCTTGTGTCCCCATCATATTCTTTTGTCCCCATTTTTTGCTGAAATGCCACGGAAAATAAACATTTGAAACGTAAACTAGAATTGTCAATATATTCTGCCTGGTTTCTTTTATTTTTTCTAGAGCTTTCTACAAATGCCAAAAATTCAGAAGAGTGATGAAACGAAAAATAATGAGCCATTTGAAACGACGCTATATAAAGTCACGGAAAATTCATTTGAAAGAAATCTATTGTCTGTCAGGTTTTATAGACCACAAAAATATTATAAAATTGATACCCTGTTTGAAATTGGACAATGCTAGTGCTACAGTAGGCTATAGATTATATATATATACTGTATATATAGATTATATATATATATATATATATATATATATGTGTGTGTGTGTGTGTGTGTGTGTGTATTCATGTATTTGTTTTGCAGCTCATTTTCCTGCAGATAATCCGATTGGAATCATCGTGGGGTTTTCTGTTTCCATTGTGATCTGCATGTTGATTGTCATAGTGTTTTTTGTTGTTTTTGTAAGGAGGTAAATTTCATCATAAAGTTTCATTTTAAAATTCAGGACGCCTCTTTTTTAGCAGATATTAGTTTTTAATGGTTGGCCTAGCTATACTTTGTACAGCATTTCTATAGAATCCAGTCTTTACTGATTTATTAATTTATTTATTTATTTATCCAAGACGACTTCTATAGCGCCCTAACAAAGCAAAGGCCAAAGTCAAAAGTAATGAATTCTGTCTATGGGTCCATCCATAAAGTACGTATGCACTGAAGGGGATGGGGTTGTATTTAGGAGATTTTGTGTCAGTACGGTGTGCAAACGGGGGATGGAGTTGAAAATATGCCTTTTTGCATACGTAATATATGGATGAGCCCTACAAGTGTCATATTGGTAGTAATAGAAGTAGTAGCAGTACTGTAATACATTTTATTATTCTACGATTGCTTGCTTGGTTGGCTGATTGATTGATTGACTGTGTATTATTTAGTTGCTTGATTTTGACGGTTGCTTGAATGAATGAATAATTGATTGATCGATTGATTGATGTTACCATATGTATATCCAGGATTCCAGAATGGGGGGTGTCACCAAGGTTTATGCAGACCGACTTTTTTCCAGGTCCGACTGGTGATTTGAGGGTCATGAACTCCCAGAAAAAGTTAGGGTTATATTAGATTAAAATCTTGAGATTATTATGATCTGTCTAACTCACAATGTCCTGTATCGCTCTTGACAATTCTAATGAATTGATGACGCTTAGATTAATGTACTTATTATTATTATTATTATTATTATTCAGACAATTTTATATAGCGCCGTAAATGGGCTAAGAGCACAAAACAAGGGTGCTTTGACAACTATTACTCTTAACTGAGCTTAAATAAATAAATGTGTAAAAATGCTTGGTCTGTGAAATGCTGTACAATTGAAATGATTCGAGCTGGGCTTTAGTAAAGATCACTCTTTTCATTTACGTTTGACTTTAGAAACAGCGGCATTGACCGGAAGAAGAGTGTCAGCGACTGTGATAAACTGCACAGCATTGGTGGTCAGTGTCATTTCTGCTTTCATTTGCATGAAGTAGAACTTCCGTTGGGTTCAGCAGCAGTGGCGGCTCCACCGGGGGGCCAGGGGGCCCGTGCCCTCATTGAGTGCCTGCCCCCCCCAGTGCCCCCCCAGTTGGGACCCTATACTTAATGCTAATACATTAAACAACAAATGGTTGGCCCCCATGATTAGAAGTTGCCACCCCAACGGCCCCCCACTTGCCAAATCCTAGAGCCGCCACTGTTCAGCAGGCAGTGCATCTTCTGAAGTATTATCTGCATTAGAGGCGCTATATAAATATATAAACTGTCCAATTTCCATTACATTAGATTTCATTTCACAACAGTGTAAATTATTAACCCTACGGATCCGTAAAGCCGGTATTCCCGTCTTAATATGGCCCATGATGGGCGCAACACCCGTTGGTGTCTATTGCAATTTGAGTTCACCTCCTCCTCCATTTGTCTCTGTCTTGTGTGGCTTTGTAAGCTTCATATAATATGTCCATGTTGCACCATTCTTTAATATTGTCCTTCCATTCTTTTAGTCATCCTCCTCTAATGTTTTCACCTTCCATTACTCTCCACCGGGAGGGCCAGGGGCCGTGCCCTCATTGAGTGTCTGGCATGATTCCCAGTTGGGACCCTATACTTTTATCATACATTAAACAACAAATGGTTTGCCCTCATTCTTTGTTTGCCACCCCAAACTTGTTTTAGAACTGCATTACTCTCATGATTCTTTTTATTTATTGCCAACATTCTTTGTTTGACATTAGTTTTTTTATCAACACTGTGCAAAACATGAAATTATAGAAAAATAACAGCTAGTTTAGCTAATAAGAATAATGCATATAATTAATCGAAACAAGGATACCAAAAGGGAAACATAATTTCCACCAAGAGGTACATAGTAAATTAATATTTTACATAGTAATTTATTTAAGTAATGCAAGATGATTGACAGAATAAACATATACAGCAAGTCAATGAAGATTTGTGATGTATAAATTCATAACAGAATGTTATGTCTTGTAACTGGACTGTATGTTGAATTGTTGATATCTGCAGGTCACTGCTCACTTGGACTCGACCGAACCTTGATTTTAGATGGCGGATGTAAGGAATTTCATTTATTTTTTCAATTTTAATATTTTTAAAACATTGTTTAAAAATAACAGATGGGGCTTTAACATATCTTGTGGAACTCCTACGATCAATTCGCAAAGAACTTGAAGACACATTTATTTGCGACTTCTTATGAATGCTAAATACTGTAGAGTGCCCTTGACTTTGGTAGACGCCATGCGTACGGCGCTATATAAATTGTCTAAATAATAATAATAATAATAATGATGATGATAATAATAATAATACGGCGTGTAGGTAAGTGGCGTCTCCACGGGGGCCAGGGGCCCGTGCCCCTATTAGTGCCTGGCCCCCGCCAATGGCCCCAGTTGGGACCCTATACTTAATACATACATTAAACAACAAATGGTTATTATTATTATTATTATTATCCATTATTATATATTATTATTACGCATATTAAAATCCAAAATCAAAAGTGCTTTGACACGGCTGACATGTCAATGAAGGTCAGAAGGTGGCGATGTTAAAATCCACTGTGATGATGGAAAGAACTTTGCTGCCATGAAGAAGTCCGGTGCAGAGTTGGGTCCTTCAAGGAAAACTAGCCCCATTGAATGCGAGTAGCGGAAGATGACATTAAACAACAAATGGTTGGCGGTTGGCCTCCATGATTAGAAGTTGCCACCCCAACGGCCCCCCACTTGCCAAATCCTAGAGCCGCCACTGGTAGGTAGGAGCTTTGATAGTTTGATGGAGTGCTAATGAATGTGATTTGAATTCTTGTCTTGTGCTAACCTTTTTTGTTAGTGACGATGCCATTGTTCGTACCACCCGGAGCGGTGCAGACTTACGTCGATCCTCACACGTATGAGGATCCAAGCCAGGCAGTGAGAGAATTCACGAAAGAAATTGATGCATCCAGCATTATGATTGAGGCAGTCATTGGAGGAGGTGACCGTTTGGTATTTTGTTCATTGTGCACTGGAGATTTCATATCGAAGTTTGATTCTGGAAATTGCATTTTAAAGTGAAATAAGCTGAAGCTGAAGCTGCTTATGAGCCAAGCATGTTGTAACTTGGTTTGAAGCCTTCTCTGTCTATTCGTTAGATTGCCTGCAAAATAATTGGTGACAAAATCAGTTGGAGATCCTAGAATGAATAGATTTAACTTAAATGAATATTATATTATTGCATGCAGCAATAATATAATAAATAAATAAATAAATAAATAAATAAATAAATAAATAAATAAATAAATAAATAAATAAATAATAATACATAATAAATAATAATAACACACTATAAATAATAATAATAATAATAATAATAATAATAATAATAATAAATAATTTAATGATTTTGCAAATTACATTTTAGGCCTTTACTATATTGGAAAAGGCTCATATTGTTAGTTATTGTTGCTGGAAAATGCTGAAACTTAAGTTACAAATTTGAGCAGAAATCTGTATTTTCAGAGTTCTTTTCGCTCAATATGCATTTTTTTGTACGTATTTTTTCTAGGTGAGTTTGGTGACGTGTGTAAGGGCCGTATGCGTCTCCCAGGAAGCGACGACCTGATCGTTGCAATAAAAACCCTGAAAGCGGGCACATCCGATAAAAACCGCCTCGACTTCCTGACAGAAGCGAGCATCATGGGCCAGTTTGATCATCCAAACGTCATCTACCTCGAGGGAGTGGTAATCAGAAGCAATCCGATCATGATCGTCACGGAGTTCATGGAAAATGGATCCCTGGATTCTTTCCTTAGGGTAATGTGTTACTACATGTGGAGCTTCTCTATAACGTACTAAGCGGGTCTATAAAATTTGGTACGTTATATCTGCAGTACGTCGTATACAATGCCATTCAATACGGTAGCCATGGGAGTCCGGAGGGGGTGGGTGCAAGGGGATGCAATTGCACTCCCATGGAAAAATTGTGAGGTTATGAAAAAAGTAAAATTACTAAAAAAAGTAACCGATAGTACTAGGTTAAAATATGAATTCCTGTAAGAATCCGATGTAATTTCTTGTAGTGCTAAATAATTTGTAATTAGTCCAACAGATCGTTACAGTCTTCTTGTAGAGTATTTTTGTTTCTTTCTAGAGTATTCTCATTTAACACGGTGTTGCAACACTTTTACTTTTTTGGTTGCTAGAACAACGACGGAAAATTCACGGTTGTTCAACTGGTGGGAATGATTCGAGGCATATCGTCCGGCATGTCGTATCTGTCAGAAATGGGTTACATTCACAGGGTAGGAGGTTACATGGCAGGTTTTATTTTCTTCTGTGTCTGGAAATGACCGAGTATGAAGTAAGTAAGAAAAGTAAGCAAGGCACAACGGTCAGACATTTTAACTCATCTCTTCCAGTCTGTCTGTGCGTTTTCCCTCTGTCTGATCGCTGGAATGACCTGGTCTTTTTCCGCATGGATTTGGATTACCACTGATTGTTGATTGATACTTTTAGAGTATAATACTACTACTACTCCTACTCCTACTACTACTACTACTACTACTACTACTACTACTACTACTACTACTACTACTACTACTACTACTACTACTACTACTACTACTACTACTACTACTACAATAATAATAATAATAATAATAATAATAATAATAATAATAATAATAATAATGTGATTTTAAGTGGTTTAGGAGGCCAGGTAAGCCTGTGTGAAAACCACTGTGTATTAACATTATCATCTTCATATCTGTTCAATACTATGGGACCGTCCATCAATTATGTCAACAAAATAGGGGAGGGAGGGGGTTTGAAGAGGTTTGACAATTGTTGACATGGGGAGGGAGTCAAGATTAATATTGACATCAACAATTTTATGTTTTACAATAAACCTAATAAATCTAGAACAGGAAATTTGTTGATGCATTGGTCCTACGTGGTACACACTTGCTCGCCCACCAACCGCCCACCACTTTAATCCTTAACCAGTTGAGCTCTTACTTAGGGATTCATAGTCTTGCATCATTGTATTTTTCCTAATAGGAATTAAGACAATAGTGGCAATGAAAATACTGTGCATGTACTGGTTTTTCCAATGTTATAGTGGTTCCTTCTTAATTAAACAGTGAAGACAGTACTTCTGTGTGGTTAAAGGCACATATGTTGGAACTTGGAAAGCATCGTATGGTTGGTATAAGAGTAATTTTCAAATTGATTTGTAGGATTTGGCTGCAAGAAACATTTTGGTCAATGAGAATCTTGTTTGCAAGGTTTCTGACTTTGGTCTTTCTAGAGAATTGGAAAGCGACGCTTCGGACGGAGTCTACACCACCAAGGTAAGTTAGGTAACATGAAGAATTGCCTTTGGAGTCGTGACTCTGTCAAATGGTATCAGTTGCTGTTAAATTCTTGAGAGTTGGAATTCTTCGTATTAAAGAAGATCTGAAAGAGAAAGGAATAAAATTGACATGGGACAGAATGAATGACCTGGAAATGTCTTCTGGATAACTATTGCCGCTAGTGATTTGGCAGAGAGCAATTATTATTATTATTATTATTATTATTATTATTATTATTATTAAGGTAAAGGTAAAGTTATTGTGATGATGGTGATGATGCATCAGCCCATATGTTAAATTTACAGCGGATGGTCAATATCCAATATGTTCTGCAACATTGCCATTCTACTCATTTTACCACCGCGAAAAAGGCTGAGTCAACCTTTAGGGCTGCAGGACTCAAACCCGCGACCTCCTGCTCCATTGTCCAACGTTGTTACCTCTCTGCTAACTTCCTGCCCCATTATTATTATTATTGGTATTATTATTATTATTATTATTATTATTATTATTATTATTATTATTATTATTATTATTATTATGATGGTGATGATGCTTACTGTTAAATACTGTCAATATAGTATGTCTGATGTTGATTCTTGATTGCCACTGGGCTCTCAGAATTGTGTGTGTTCCGTTCCAGGGTGGTAAGATCCCGGTCCGATGGACCGCTCCAGAAGCGATCGTCTATCGAAAGTTCACTTCATCGTCCGATGTTTGGAGCTTTGGAGTGGTCACTTGGGAGGTGATGTCATACGGTGAGCGACCATACTGGAATTGGTCAAACCAGGATGTCATCAAAGCCCTCGACAACGGCTACAGGCTTCCTCCGCCCATGGTCAGTTCAAATTGATTAATATTGTTAGATGTACCTTAAGTAATAGGCAAAGTAAAAGAAAAGTGAAATGACCTATGTTCAGCGGTATACCCAGGGTATTTGGCATTCATGGAAGGGTCAATGACAGATTTGAATAAATGTTAATGCCACGACAACTTCTATAGCGCCATAGCATAGTTGCTTGCTGAAGTCAGTGACACTTACGGCAGAGGAGGGTACAACTTTATGCTCAAGGATCTAGTTGGCTGTTCTGATGTATAATATAATAATAATTATGCACTTTTATAGCACCATTTATAGTACCCTTGCACATCAATCGTAAAATACCAGATCAGTCCAGAAGTCAGTCATTGGGGATGTATAGCAGAGGACTAAAAACTAAAACTAAAACTGTAATAATATTCTATACTGCAGGACTGTCCAGAAGCAGTCTATCAGTTAATGCTAGACTGCTGGCAAGAAGTGCGATCGCAGAGACCGAAGTTTTCGTCGGTTGTGAACATTGTTGACAAACTCATCCGCTGCCCGGAATTACTCCGTAAGATTGCAACTCCAAGGTAACACTGAGCAAGCAACTAGGACAACATTATCAATTCAGCTATGATCAGTTTTTTATAGTTTCTTGGCAACATCTGGTGATAAATATATTGCACTGAAACCTGTATCATTCAGTGCAGGTGACATTAGTACTATTCATCGAGATCTTCGTCGACTAAATGCAAAGTTAGGGTAGGTGTTAGAAGAAGACATTATGACAAATATAATTCGACTTTGCGATGTTCCTCAAGTGTGTTAAATATTAGATATCTATGCTGTCTGTGTATTTTATTCTCTGTCTTCCTCTTGAGCTTTTCTCCCTCTATAACAAGAGGAATACCCAACAGTTGTGTTATAATAGTGATAACCATCATAATAGTTTGATTGTTCTATGTAAAGCGCTCTTGACTTTGGCCCTTGCTATGTTACAGCGCCATAGAAATTGTCATAAAGAATATAATAGAATAAAATAGGGATTATACATTTATAATGCCCTAGTAGAATCTGAGGGGTTCTTTCGTAGTTCAACTCTGTGGACAGATGATACATCATACATGCCTCATTGATATTATAGCTGTGTTTGTGTAATTTTGAAACAATGTTTAACTCATGAGAGGATAAGCAACTACTCCCAAAGCGCTATATACATATACATTTACGAAATTTTGCTTACTGACTTACTTACTGTGCCAATGGTGAAACTGTAGACCTAATGACAGTCTAGTGCTGAGCTGCGCCGACAATGACTCGTACGACTCGGTTGAAGACTGGCTGAAGGACATCAAGATGCAGAGATATCTGGAGAACTTCGAAAAGTGCGGGTTCACTACAATGGACGAGGTTGTGCACATTACGCACAAGGACCTCCTAAGACTCGACGTTAACCTCATCGGACACCAGAAGAAGATTCTTAACAGCGTCCAGGCGCTGAGAGCAAGCGTCAGAAGCGCAGAGACGCAAGACCTTCTAGTATAGCCACAAAGTCAGTATCAGGAATTTTGCTCGGCTGCTTAAGCAATACATGACAGTTGCCGTTTGTTGTTTGTGGACAACCAGAGATGACGAACACGTACGTGCGCGTTACGGCGTGGATTGGTACGCTTGTAACACCGTCTCCATTGTCCGACAAGACACGTTTTCCTTCATATACGTTAATTTTCACTGCGCTTTGTCTTCCAACAGATATCTATGCATAGCGTATGCAGCAGGAGCATCAAAGTTGTATATTTTAATTTTTATAGGAGAGTGGAATTAATTATATTATCTATTCATTGTGTATTAAAAGTGCAGTGACTAAGTATTTATGAATCTTGCAACAGCAAATGATGATGGCAGTTTTTGCTTTGTAGAAATTGCCTCAGGCCATGGATGCTATCGAATTTAGCGGAAAACTTATTTATTCCCAAACTCCAACGTCCTGGGTACCATCTATGCAAATGGCAGTTGATTCGGTAACCTCAGATCTTAGAGCATGCCTAAATAGTGGGGTGAACCATCCCTAAAGTCACTCACCTTTCTTTGCTCATCAGCTCCTAATGAAGAACCCTAAGTGACATAGCTAGGATTTCAAAATGGGGAAACACACCATTTTCAGGCCAAAACTCTTAAGTTTTGATGGGCAAAAAATGGTTGTCATTCATCTGGTACTACCCACACACCCCCATCTACTCACTGGTTTTGCAGTGTTTGTTCTAGGCCTTCTCTGGGGGAATATCTACCCTAAAAGTTTGAATTCCTCCCCCCAAATTTGAAAATTTGGCAAGTAGTATGACCTCCCCAATGTATGTTCCCCCCAAAAATTTTAAGCTCCCCCCAATGTGTAGGTGGCTAGAATAAACACTGCTGGTTTTGCACAGATCTTACGCCGGTCCCACCCACCCTGAATTGGAGGGCCCCCATGGCTGTGCCAATGAGTACCCTAATATACAAAATTCGAGGGTTCACTAATTATTGTATAAACGTTCAGAGGGGCATTTAGAAGAAGACATTGTGACCAATTGAATTCAATTTTTTGACGTGCCTCTAGTGTGCTAAATATTAGCTTTTTGTAACTGTGTGTGCTATGCATTGTAGCTTGACTTTTTATGCAAAAGATATTACAGGGCTGTGGAGTGGGGAGTTGTCGAGTTTGAAGAAATTTTCGTGTCGAATTTGGTAAAAAATTTCCCAAATCTGCAGCCATTTCATTTATTTCCTGTACAAGGAGTAAAAATTGTTTTACATATCAACTCGGCAGCCCTGGAATTATAGTAATTTTGGTGCTATTTGGTGAAATCATTTTTGCTAGATATTTCAGTTTATGTTAAATATGTAAACTCATTTTTGGCCTCTCCCCATCATGTCCACGACTGCCCAGTACACGTTCATTGCTTTATAATAGCTAATGAAACCTTTCAGTAGTTTGGTAGTACTTGAAATTATATTGTTATAGGTAGCAATGTAGATTTAAAACCAACAGACTAATTTTACAGTTGCTGACGACTTATGCATGTTACTGTCATGTAGCTTGGTCACGTGATTGTGATAGGATAAATTTGACAATCATAGATTCAAAAACGTTTGCAGATTTTGTCATCGATGTTTCAAATTAGATTTTCATGTCCATCTCCATATTTTTCAGGCTGTGCAACCTGTGTGTGTGGCCAGGGTGTGATTTGTAGGGGTTAGGGGGTAATTTTCCTCCCCCACTGGCCAACTACATCCCCCACACAGAGGTGGCTATTGAAATTCCAGTCAAGGACCCCACTTGGGGAAAGCCCCCAAATCCCCACTATAGGCTCGCCATGTTCCCCCCTCCCCCAACTGCTCCAGGTCACAAATAGTAGCTTGTGTGTGGGAAGTGGGAGTTTAAAATCTTGACTTGGTTATGGTCGCCAATTTTCTGAACAGCTATATCTGTACTTAAATTACACTGTATTAACTAAATGCCCAGCACTCCTTGAATAATAGTGCACGTTGTAACGACCATGGTAAATTGCTTAACTGAAGTCTTTGGTCAGAGTATCTAAGTTTAGTATCACACGTGAGATTGTGGACAGTTATCGGTCATGTATGATTGTGATGTATTAGGGTAATTAACCTCTGTTTCAATTCCTGCAAGAAACTGTAAAGATACTGATGTTAGTTGCATTTGAAAAGTCTGTCAATAACGTTGTAAATTGTAAAGAGTTCTTTCAAATGCATGATGATTTACCGGTAATATCTGAATAAATGCACCACTGTACCAGGATTACCACCATACCAGGATTACCACTATACCAGGATTACCACTATACCAGGATTACCACTATACCAGGATTACCACTGTACCAGGATTACCACTGTACCAGGATATCCTGGTATTTTGACAGCCATTATGGAAGGAAATGATCAACTTTTCAACAGTATTATCAAATTCAAACAAACGTGCACCAGTTAAAATACAAGTATGAATTTGTGCTGGCAAAGAAGCACATATGTACGGTAAAGATGTGTCAACCATAAACAATTGTTTAAAGTAAAATGGCATCAAAAGCTGTGCCAACAACAATACACGTTGTGTTCGTGTGTTGGTCTTTGAATTTGAACTGAGTGAACGTAAACATTTTGAACTATTGTTTAGTGGTGGATAAATTCTCCCACGTTTTACTCCTCATTCTTCCAGCTCCTTCTGGAGAAGAAGAATCGCGTTTTCCAGGTGCAGGACCTCGTCGTTCCAGTGCTGACTGCGTGCCATTGTTTCCTTCAGTTGGTTCCTTAGCCGTAATTTTCGAGCTACATTCTTTTTCTGAAAAATCAATTGGCATTGAAATTTTAAAATTCACCGATCATTACCCTGACAACTTTGCCATCAGCATTTCAAACTAAAAATACTGAAAACTTCAACTTAACCCCTTGAACCCTGTTACGAGTATGTACAAAAACACTGATAACCCCACCCTGGAACCCTGAGCCTAAATATAGGCTCATGCCGCTATTGTGGGATATTGGAGATTAAGATTTTCCGGTTATCCTGCTATAGTGCTATCACGAGTTCAAAGGCTTAATCTTTATGTAGTAATATATTCTTCAACATCTATTCTTGAAAGTATTATTTTATGTGAATTATACTGTCTTCTGAATGTATCAGATTACTTGAATATTATAACACCACATAGTTTGCCTACATTCAGGACATCCTTCTGCTGTTTGATCTTCTCCTGTTTTTCTTTCTCTTGTTCTATCTTCATACAAAAAATACAGTAGAGTGTAAATATTTATCATCTCATCATCATCATCATCATCATCATCCTGCTGCTGCTCAACTGGGCAGTGACGTAGCATAACTGTTCCCAGAAGTCCTGTCTTGCATGGCTCACTGTGCCTCTGCTATTGACATACAAGTCCATTTGGTGATGTTCTTTGTCCAGGTAGTTCTTAGTCTTGCTCTGTGTCTCTGTCCTTTCATGACCTCTAACATTATGGACTTTTCTATGGTGTTTCCACGTCTTGCTATATGTCCAAAGTTTTGTAATTTTCTCAGTTTATGCAGAATATAGACAGAAGACATAGTGGTTCTCACACAAGGCAACGCCTACTGAACCACTTTAATTCTCATTATTATTATTATTATTATTATTATTATTATTATTATTATTATTATTATTATTCACCTCAGGCGGAAGCAGCCAGCCATGGAGAATTGACAAGGACCAACCATTCCCAAGGACAGGACTTAAAGGTATGTGAATAGGCAAAGGAACTGTTGTATTATCCTTTTCTAGCAAAACTATTTGTCTTTTACCATCAAAACGGTTCTGTTGATGTCAGCATCAAGAAATTCCAACTGCAATCCACTAACACCTGATGATGAATCTTCTAATTTCTGAATATATTCATTGCCTAAGAAAGAAAAAGATAGACACAAAACCATGACATCTTTAAGAGCAAGATTCAATATACAAGACCACAAGATCTTAAGTATCATTGACCTCCTAAGACCAAGAATTGGATGACCAAAACCAAGGCTAGCAATCAAGATAATCACAGTTACTATTATACAATTTAATCACATTGGCTGGAAATTGAGATAGGATTGATAATACGCCTTACTTACGTTTCTGAGTTAAATCGCTAAGCTTCTCTTGCTCCACCTTAAGCTGTTTGAAGAACGGCAGAGCAATTTCAGTCGCCAGGACGCGCTCTTTGTGGCGTTCCATCTTTCCCCGATATTCCTCGTGTAACTTGCCGATTTTTGCAATCTCTGACCTTTTGCGTTTCACTCGGTTTTTGTCGTCAACAGTTTGCACCGTAAGTTTAGTTATCTCTGCAAAACAGAAGAATTACATGAACTTAGAATCACTCCTCAAAATGACAGAGATCCTGTCTACAGAGTCCACCAAGAGTTGTCTTTTACCACCTCACCTGTCTCAGACTCAAGTCTTGTGCTTTACCAGGAAGAAAAGGAGAGTCACAAGAAATTAAGAATACAAAAACAAAAATCACAACAAATCAGACACAAGGTTAAGAAATTAATAAAGCAATGAATTCTGTAAAATAAGAAGCATAAAATGATGGATAATTAAAATTAAAATGTCTAGATTAATTATTAACCCCTTAACCGTGTATTTAACTGTAACTCAATGTAAAATGGACAGATATATCTGGGATCCCCAGTTAAGGGGTTAATAGCTTGCCATTCTGTAGAAGTTGACATCTCTTCTGATTTTCCATAGACTTTGTATTTGAAATCCAAATCTGTTTCAAGGTCACTGCAAGATTTTCTTTACATTGTGATAGAACTTCCAGTGCTGATAAAAGAAAACAAAATTATGCTTACACAAGTCACTTGTTCTCTGCAGTATGGCCATATTTTAAATACCATCACAATCATCATCATCACCATCGTCATCAGTGATGAAATATCCCCTAGTCATTGTCAACTTTCAAAATTCTTCAAATATCCAACAAACCAACCTCCTGTACTTCTATAATTTTAATTAGAAAATGTACTAATCTTAAAAACAATTCAATCAAATGTTAACCAAATTTTCAACATATAAAACTGAAGAAATAATATTAAATTTCCCAAAAACCTGACAAACACCTCAAAGAAACAACATAACGTACAATTTCCAAAATATATCATAAAAATGTTAAACTACTGGATTGTCACAAACCTTTACTGAGTAGTTCCTACAATCCACAACATAGATACAAATAGAGAATGTATTGCGTTTTAAAATACAGTTCTTATTTTCATGCAAAATATTTAAAACACTTAGACGAATTCTAAAATCAGTTAAACGAGTTAACTTGTGGACATTTTGGTAGTCAGCTGCACAAATCATGCTATATACTGTTTAACCAATTTTTAATTACTTCATTATGCTAAATAAGCTACCTAAATAAGTTAATGACAGCATGAAGCTTCCCTTGCTATGTATAGAATGAACCAGTATGGGGAAGTCAGTAAGCAGTGACCAAAGAATTTCCACCCCCCACAAATTGCCCATGTCTCAATAAATGAAAAGGATTCAATATTTCAAATCTGAGATAAATCTTAGCTGTGACAAACCTTGGCATGAAAAATCTTATTTTCAAGTTTTTTTAATAATTAGTGCAAGGAAATAAATATTGGCTAACTATTGCATTTCTACAGTAAAACCTTTAGTAACATCAGAATAAATAATGATGAAATTATAATTATCAGAGGAACATAATTACTTCATTTTCATTTAGCTGATGCTTCAGTAATTCGATCTCTCTTTCAGTATTTCTCACATTTGTCTCGAGATCACTTTTGAAACCAGGAATTTCAAGAACTGTGTTCAAAGCTTGATCAACTAAAATACTTTCCAAATTTGGTTCTCCTAATAAATATACAAAATAAGTGTATTTATACAGAATATTCAAAAAACAGCAGTTAATACACACTGCTAATTATCATTTTGAGAAACAATATGTTTTTATAATCAAGTTTGAAAATGCAAGTGTTTCTGTCACCTGCATCATCACCATTTATTTTATTGCCTATTATTAACTATCCGCAATAACTGGACTGGTAAATCGGACTGATATTTATTGTATCTGAGACAATGGGGCATTAGGATTCAAGTCTGGAGTGACCATCAACTGATGTCAAGTGCATTATTAGAATCGTGCTATAGTTCGCTAATTCGCTATAATGGCTCCACATAAGAAGCCTGTATGTTCCTGTTGCAAAGCAAGATGAACTACTAGTTAACATTTACCATTAAACATGTCAACATTCATTTTTTTAAATAATCAAAAATGTTATCAGACGAATGAACAGATGAAGAGCATAGACTCCATAGAGTATGTTACTATAGAGTTTTGAACTTCATGGCGTCAGCGCAAATGAGCAAGGCTACCCTGGCCAATGAATTATTACTTACTAGCCGAGCCGAAGGGCAGTGAGCTGTAAACAATGACAATAACAGTATTTTCCCCATAGATTTATTATAATATTAAAGTATATGCTTTTGAGCCCGTTTATAAATCTGGGGTTTTCTGGGTTTTTAAAAGACACAATCTGGGCTTTTTTTGAAAAAGTTCACTGGCATCTCCGATTGTTTTGTTTGGTTGGGATAAGATGGCGGTCCGAGTGGAAGCTTCGCGTTTTGCCGTTCTAAAAGTCGAAGACGACGACGATTCGGACAAAAATGACGACAAACCAAAGCACATGCCTAACAAAGGAAACCAACGACAGACAGAAACGAAGAAGAAACCGAAGAAGAAGAAGAGGACGGAAGAGATCAAAGCGGATTCTGAGGTTTTCTTCTTATTATCGTTCAACCCACGGCTATCCTCAAAAAGCGCCCCGGGTCCCAGGGCAACTGAAATTAGGAATTTCTAAGTGTAATTCTTTAATTTGTATAGCCCTTTTATACTAATATATTTGTGGCGTCGACAATAAAGATAGGTAATTTGTATAACAGTTATTATTATTATTATTGCATGGATGTTAACGGCCGTTAGGTCAATCACAGAATGATGAATTGTAAGTGTCAGGGGCAGAACAACTTGCCCAATGTTACTAAGGTCATATTCAAACTCCCTACCCTCCGATTTCATGTCAGGAATCCTGCTACTGATCAGCCTATCAGAATTTAGCTTTTCCGGGGCATTGGGTGCGAAGCTATACGAATTTAAATATATCGAAATGCACGAGAGATATAAAATGCGATATGCAAATAAATTGAAGACATCGAATGAGCTTGAACTGGTGCAGAATTCAGGTTATCCCAGGTCAAAATTTCTGGTCAAATTCTTCAAAATTCCACCAGTTTTAGCAAGAGGTTCATTTCAACATTTCATTTGCATTGGATGATGGAATTGCAAAATGATATCTCACTGGTATCACTGCACTTGAATTATTGGTCTGTTGCACTCAAATATGAAGAATTATCATGTTTACAGAAATACCCCGGCAGCATACCTGCTCAATAAATAAAAAAATAAATGAAAAAACAAATTTCTAGAACACCATTGTCCTGAGGTTTTGAATATGTATGGATGATTTTATTTAAATGTCAGAACTCGGGAACTAAGAAAGGTTCTAAGAAGTCCGAAGTATCAGACAGTCAATGGGATGATTGGTTACAGAAAAATGATGAGGTTGGTGTCATTAGGGTTCATTAGGTCATTGAGGTTAGTGACCTCATTACCTCATGTTTGTCCATTTCTGTGTTTTAAAATTCCATCTTCTTTCTCAGTTTCCGTTTAATTAGAGTAATTCTGTAATGTTTTAATTTGCAATATGTGTAACATATGGTGCCAAAATGTAGCTTGCTCTCTATGCAGTGGTTCCTGTTGTTGAAACATAGGTGCGTTTTTAGTAATTTGTGATGTAACCAGAGTTTGGGCCTGTGTATATAATTGGCAGTGTACCCACTACGGAGGGGTTCGGTGTGAATTTTTTTAGGCAGAATTACTCTTGTGTGAGCAAACATTTTGTAACTTGGGAACTTTTAGAGCAACGGGCGACGAGTTGGGCGAAGAATAACGTGATGAGAAATCACAAAACGATAATTACTCAGGAGAAAACACATAGAAATGTTTACAGATGACCTTTTTGAAAGTTTTGAAGTTTATTATCTTCTATCTTTGTTGCTCTTCCAAAATTCATACATTTTGTCAATGTCAATACAATTTTTTGTGCAAAACCCAAAAAGTTTTGCACAACAGCCAATGTATTTTTAAAGTTTTGTGCAATTGCGCATTGCACACGCTAATGGTAGCACTGACTTAGCTAAAAGTTGAAACATTATGTTTGACGTTGAGGCCAAATTGAAAGAAGCATCAGTTTCATAACAGACAGTAAGATGTCATTCAGTGTATTTGATTGTACAGTGTGGCAGAAAAAACCGGAATAGTCACTTATAGGTTTGCATTTAATATACCTGTAGTCCGTTTTTTTTTGTGCCACCCTGTACAATGATATTGCAGAAGTCTTTTGAAAAGTTCTCAGAATTACCACCACAAGATAGGAGAGATCATTATTTAGGCTCATCATTTTTCACAAAACCGTCAGAATTGCAGCTCTTTGATATACTGGTAATAAAAGAACAGTTGTTCCTATTGCTTCCATTGCTGGCCTATGCCAGTTTAACTATAAGAAGAGAAGATGGCATAGTGGGTTATGCGCTGGAGCAGTAGGATGATGGGGGGAGAAAATTACCAACAATGTGGATGGCATTATGGCTGTTGTGATAACAAACTGTGCAAAATAAAGATTTGCATGTTCTTCTTCTGGTGACATGCTATTGTTTAAATATTGAGTTGTTTTTTTTCTTTTAAGAGCATTGACCGAGACTATGAAAAGCAGCTTAACGATGCGCTCCTGCAAAGCAAACTGGAATATGAAGAAAAACAGAGGGTAATAATGATCACTTTATCCACCTCTGCTGCAATAAGTTTTGCTAGTTAATGTACATGTATAGTAAAGTCTTTCGAGTAATTGTACAGTGACAGCAGTGACAATTTCATTATGTATATTATACTTTTAGCTTATTATTATTACTATAACTGGTGGCGGTACTAGTAGCAGCAGTAGTGGTAGCAGTAGCAGTGGTAGTAGTATAGAAAATTGTGGTGGTGGGGTAGATGGTGGTAAATTGTTATATGTTTAGTAGAATTAGAAAAGTGTGAATTACAATATATACCTCTCCTTACAATATTTAGGTTGGGGCTACTGCTGATGGAAACGAAACAAGGCCTAGAGAATTGAAAAAGAACAAGAAGAAGAACAGGCCAGATGCAGCAAATGCAGTTCCTGCACAGTCATCTCACAGAAAAGTTGGTCAGTTACTATAAGTTTCAACAAATTGTTTTTCGTCTTACGGAGCGGTTTTGCTTCACAAAGTGTTTCAAGGCATTTCAATTTTTCTTTCTCATTTCGATATAATTATATTAATTACTTTACCTGACAGTTATAAACAGGGTGACTTGTATAAGGTTATTAGCAATAGTGAAATTATATGCATTTTTATAATGGTAAAATGAAACTGAAATGAAATGTTGGAAGCTTATGGCAGTTGGTGGTTCAGTCGTTTGAAATGATCAGCATTTTGAATATCTGGTTCCAATATTTGCAAACATTTAAAAATTAAAATAAAGTAAACTGTTTACAATCTTTTAAAATAACTAATGCAAGATTGAAAGCCGATGAACGGTTCATAAAGAATCTATAGACACATTTGTTCAATGCGTCGTTTGACTGCTAACCTTATGTTGTGAAGCACTATTGATTTAGGCTTAGGCCTTGTTATAGGGCTATATAAATTGTCAGATAATAAATAAATAAATGATGAAAATACCCTGGTAAATAAATTGTTTGTTGCATTTATGAATAAGCCATCATTGTTGATTTGCCTAACAGTGAGATGGTTTTATAGTGACATCTGAAGATATGACAAGCGCCAAGTCATCCGAGGCCCAAGGTGATGCAGCGGCTGCTAAGGACAAAGCGTCTCGACTTAACAAATCACAAGAATTACAGCAGGTTGACTCTTGATAGCCTATGATATGATAGCCTTTTCTTAGCCTTTGGTAGCCTTTTCATAGCCTTTGATAGACGTTGTAATGATCTCAGATTGTAATTGATTGATTCATAGATTGATTCATAGATTGATTCATAGATTGATTCATAGATTGATTCATAGATTGATTCATAACTTCTAATGGGTTAGTGATATTTATTTGTGGTTGAATGGATCATTTGACGCATGTATTAATAAATAGGCATACTAGGGGAAGGTATGTTTGTGTGTTTGATTCTAGTTTATATTTTTCTGTTTTTTGGGATTAATGTGCCTTATTATTATTATTATTATTATTATTATTATTATTATTATTATTATTATTATTATTATTATTATTATTATTATTATTATTATTATTATTATTATTATTATTATTACATGATTGTTAATGCATGTTAAGTTGTTGACAAAGTGAAAAGTTGCAAGTGCAGAGCGTCTAGAGTAAGATTTGAACCAGCTACCCTTCGGTCGGTTGCTTGTCCAGAATTCTACCACTGCTCTATTGTGCCCCTTTATTGTTGTCTGATCGTAAATAATCTGTTTCATACAAGTTGATGTAGGTTTACTCCAATGATCTTTTTATAAATGGATTTACCAGCATCCGCATAGATGAATGGGTGATGATTTGAAATTTTTTTTCAGAAAGTTGTGACAAAAGACTACAAGGAATCCATTTTGGAAAAGGAAGAGCAGATCAGAGAGCTAAGAGAATTTAACAGACAAATTGAGGTAAGTCTTTCTGAGCTATTGTTAAAAGGTAGAGTTTGTTATTTGTTGTTAAATCAACCAGAATTTTCCACGTGACTTTGCCTACTGTTTGCCTCAGAATTTCACAGAATAAAAATGTCATATATTATGTGAAGTCTGTGCCAAGGGTTGAGAAGATGGCAACACTGGAGTTGGGATTTTAAAGTGGGTTCAATATGTATGTATGTATACTGGATGGACTATTTATATAGCGCCGTAAGCATAGCGGGGCCAAAGACAAAGGCACTTTACAAAGGGTAAATACCCACAATACAATAAAAATACAAATACAATGCCCACAGGAGTCCTAAGATTGACTCGGCCTTCACTCGCTAGAGGGTAGTGACAAAAATTAGCAGCAGAATCAATGCTGGGCAGTCAAACAAGCATGCTATGCAATACACAGGTATTGCTTGCCTGGTTGAGGACTGTAGAAATGGAGGTCGGCACCACTCTATGAACTGTCCAGGTTTGGGAGAGGACTTTGACATTTTTGATGACAAGTTTTTGTAGGTACTAATTTTTAACAGATTCTGAAGAATTCTGCTTTTATGTGATATACTGCAGATGACTTTCTGCTAAATAATAAATAAATTGTGCATTTGATTTTGAAAATTGCCTAATTGCAACAGAAGCAAGCATTGTTGCAAAAAGATTTTGCAAACTTAAAAGAATTGTTCTATGTGTGCCAGTAACTGGGTCTATCTCTGCAGGGATCCAATGACTGGTACATGATCACAGTTTTTGCATGAGAAAATAAGAGGCAGATTGAAGTTGGTCAGCTGTAAGGTTTTCTCCACTATACTCATTCATTTGGAATGGATTGGGTCTTTATGTCAATTTTTGTATTTAGATGTGTAATATTGAGGCTTTTGATAGTTTTTAGATTGAAATTAGATCAAACGAGTATTTAAAATTTAGTAAATGACAGTTTTATTGTCAACAAATATTGTTTCTTGCATATTTTCAGTCAGAAGTTGCTGATGTCAAGAAAAGAAACCAACAATTCTGTCTGATGTTAGGAAGAGGAGAAAGTAGGCACACTGGGACTGAATTAGGATTAATTTTGATTTTGAAGAATTATTATTAGCAATAAATATTTACAAGGGACTATATAGGGCCTATGAGAAATAATAATAATAATAATAATAATAATAATAATAATAATAATAATAATAATAATAATAATAATAATAATAATAATAATAATAATAAACAATAGTAATAACAATAGCATTAGCAATAGCAATAAAAATAACAATGATGATGATGTTGATGTTGATGATGATAAGATTAAAATCAGTTTTGGATGTTATCAAATGACCTGCAAACCAAACAGGACCCCCTCTGCATATGCTACTGGACATAACGATATCCAGACTTGTCTAGTTTTGATTTTGTTGCATTCAGTGATGGACCTGAAATCAATTAAAGCTGAGTTAGAAGAGCTTCAACAGACACGTGACACCCTGACGCTCGAGGTTGCTCACTGCTCGTCGGAGCTCGAGAAGGAACGCTCGAAAAGCCATGCGCTGAAAGCAGAACGAGACAAGTTAAAGGTATGGACAGATTCTAATTGAAAGATACGAACGAGTCTTTGGGTTAGAATTGGGTCACCAAAGTCAGTCAGCACTCAAGATTTGAACATAGGGTCAAATTTTAGCGGTGGTGTACCTAGGATTTTGCGGGTAAATTTTAGCGGTGGTGTACCTAGGATTTTGCGGGTAAATTTTAGCGGTGGTGTACCTAGGGTTTTGCGGGTAAATTTTAGCGGTGGTGTACCTAGGGTTTTGTGGGTAAATTTTAGCAGTGGTGTACCTAGGATTTTGTGAGTAGCGGCATCTGCCCAAGCGCCACTTGGAAGGGGGCTCCAAAAACTTATCTTTCTCTATTCAGCATAGATAGAGAAGAAACTGAGAAGACTGACTCTGAGCACTTTGTAGATCAGTTGGCAACAGTAAAAGCAGGAAGAATGCATATCCGTATTTTATGGATGTGCCCTTTATTAAATACTGTAGCCTTGTAAATTTAAGATATTTTTAATTCTATTTATTAATAGTGACATTGTATGCTAGCTCTTGGATGTATTTAACGCTGTGAACTGTTTTCTTTGAAGGCTATCAAGCACGGTGGGAAGTAGCCAGATACAATTTGTGTTTCGTGGTGAATTCGTCTTTCTGTCGGTGAATTTGTTTGGACTTTGTGTCTGTGTTGAACAGTATTTGCAGTATACATTGGCACATTTGGTTTGTTCCGTTTCTCAATAAAAATAAGCAGAGGAGATTTATTTGCATCGTTTCTGTTTGATTAGGGATACGTTGATTATAATGCCTCCGCTAGATTGCAGGCCCCAGGGATATTTTTACACCCCCCTACCCTCCCCATTTGAAACCGACACCCCCAAATTTTCTCCATTCCGAGCCTGAGATGCACCCTCCAACACACCCCTTCCGCGCATTTGAAACCGACACCCTTCCAAATTGATGATCCTAGAAATAACCCCGACAGGCCCTGTTCATTACGGTACTGAACAACGATGGTTATTAAAAGGCTGGTTCCGATTATCGGCCGATAAATAATCGATGCGTCTCTATACTTGCTGTTATAACATCGGTTAATTTCCAGACCTTTTTTTTGGTTCTACTGTAAAACTGGTACATATAAATTGCTGGATCAGTTGCAATGAATGTGCATTAAGTATTTTATTTGAGTAGCAGTCGTCAAAGTTTTTGCAATTGCTGGGTTTTTTTGTACAAACGTTTTGTGCGTTAGATTTATCTGTGGCATATTAAATAGACTAAAATATCGGAATTAGGTTTTTAAACAAGGGGCACAATTTAATTTTAGCATGACCTACAGTACATGACATGAAAATTACACTAAATTGGAAATACTAAAATAAGGATAAGAAACTTTATTGCTAACGATTTATTGTAAATGCTAAATACCATTGTTATTGGTTATTGTGTATTTTGATTTTGTTAAATTTATAAAAATAAATTGATTACCTGATGTGCAAATCAAACGTTTTAAACTAGTACAGTATGTAACAATCTAATGACGAGATATTTCGTTTTCTTTGTGCTTGTAAAATGACATTAAAAGTCTGAGACTACGGAAGCATTGAACTCGGACCTATTAATAAAATTCGACAATGGTTAGTCCAGTGTTTTTCCTCACAAATATTTTGTGTCCTCAGAATTTCTTGTAATAAACACCATTTGAAGCTCATTCGATGCCTATTAGGGATCTGCAATTGGATTTTGATATCTGTGGGGGCCATCGATTTATTGCTAACTTTTGTCTAGTTTTTGTCATCAAAGCAAGGCTAATATGAGTAGGGGTTTTATAGAAAACTCGACATTTTCCAGGCGATTTTGCCCAAATTTTGCCCAAAATAACCGATTAATGTGTCTATATTGCAAAATATAATAATGGTGGCTATACATTGTATAGATTTTAAAACCCGTTAAAGTGATAGCTATCCAAAATGTGGGTCCAAACTCTTTGTAGGCATCGACTGGGCTTCAATCGGTGCAAATATGAAAGCCCTACGGCACCACAAATTTTCGCTCAAATTTCGAAAAAAAACCATGGATGCAAAATATAATAATGGTGGCTATACATTGTATAGATTTTTAACCCTTTAAAAAAGTCAGACACCTGATAGCTTTCCAAAATGTGGGTCCAGATTCCTTGTAGGCATCGACTGGGCTTCAATCGGTGCAAATATGAAAGCCCTACGGACACCACAAATTTTCGCTCAAATTTGAAAAAAACCATGGACTATAGTCCATGAAAAATTTTCGGCGACCCAAAAATTCATGTCGATATTTCGCGCAAATTAATCTTTAGAACCTTCAAACACCTTGCAGTGATGTCAGTGGAGTAGAAAAATCCGTCACTTTCCACCGTATTAATGTGTCTATATTGCAAAATATAATAATGGTGGCTATACATTGTATAGATTTTTTTAAAAAGTCAGACACCTGATAGCTATCCAAAATGTGGGTCCAGACTCCTTGTAGGCATCGACTGGGCTTCAATCGGTGCAAATATGAAAGCCCTACGACACCACAAATTTTCGCTCAAATTTGAAAAAAAACCATGGACTATATATAGTCCATGAAAATTTTCGGCGACCCAAAAATTCATGTCGACATTTCGCCCAAATTTATCTGTAGAACCTTCAAACACCTTGCAGTGATGTCAGTGGAGTAGAAAAATCCGTCACTTTCCACCTATTAATGTGTCTATATATTGCAAAATATAATAATGGTGGCTATACATTGTATAGATTTTTAACCCGTTAAAGTGATAGCTATCCAAAATGTGGGTCCAGGCTCCTGGTAGGCATCGACTGGGCTTCAATCGGTGCAAATATGAAAGCCCTACGACACCACAAATTTTCGCTCAAATTTGAAAAAACCATGGACTATATAGTCCATGAAAAATTTTCGGGCGACCCAAAAATTCATGTCGATATTTCGCGCAAATTAATCTTTAGAACCTTCAAACACCTTGCAGTGATGTCAGTGGAGTAGAAAAATCCGTCACTTTCCACCCTATTAATGTGTCTATATTGCAAAATATAAAATGGTGGCTATACATTGTATAGATTTTTAACCCTTAAAAAAAGTCAGACACCTGATAGCTATCCAAAATGTGGGTCCAGACTCCTGGTAGGCATCGACTGGGCTTCAATCGGTGCAAATATGAAAGCCCTACGACACCCCAATTTTTGCTCAAATTTCGAAAAAATACCATGGACTATAGTCCATGGTTTTTTCGGCGACCCAAAAATTCATGTCGATATTTCACCCAAATTTCTCTTTAGAACCCTCAAACACCTTGCAGTGATGTCAGTGGAGTAGAAAAATCCGTCACTTTCCACCCTATTAATGTGTCTATATTGCAAAATATAATAATGGTGGCTAAACATTGTATAGATTTTTAACCCTTTAGAAAAGTCAGACACCTGATAGATATCTAAAATGTGGGTCCAGATTCCTTGTAGGCATCGACTGGGCTTCAATCGGTGCAAATATGAAAGCCCTACGACACCACAAATTTTCGCTCAAATTTCGAAAAAAAACAATGGACTATAATAGTACTGTATATAGTAAAGTAATATATATAGTCCATGAAAAATTTTCGGGCGACCCAAACATTCATGTCGATATTTCGCCCAAATTTATCTTTAGAACCTTCAAACACCTTGCAGTGATGTCAGTGGAAAAGCTCATTTGATGCCTATAAGGGATCTGCAATTAGATTTTTGATATCTGTGGGGGCATCGATTTTTTGCTAATTTTATATAGTCTTTGTCATCCATAATAGCTTATTAATAAGAGAATGTGAGAATACGTTTTTGCAAAAAAGCGACAAATTCAGGGCGAATTTGGCCCAAATTTCTGGTGCAAGTGAGTCATTAGAAGGCCCCCTACAATTCTTCACCAAAGTCAATCAATCAACCAATCAATCAATCAATCAATCAGTTTATTAGTATCAAAATCAAAACCAAAGATCACTACTATTACAATTTAATATCTGAAGAATAGTTATAAAGTCAAATTCAAAAATATTTCATAATCTGATATTAGATCATTGTTTGATATATTAAAAATTGGTATGAAAGAAGTAGGATACTAAAAGGAGAAACAGGAGACAGTTTGCTACAAACGTACACTTGTCGTGTTCTCTTTAATGTTTACTTTTATATCCTACAAAATGATACCTGTATAAGTCTCCATATTTCCATTCGGCCCCCATTTAGGGGCTTTGGGCTGCATTGGAGAATGGGGACACCATTACTTTAATAGGCCAACTTTGCTTGATATATGGCAAAGTCAAAATGATTATCTCTGTTGCCCCACTTTCAAATTTTGTATTTGCTGGTAAAAATTCTGCCAAAAATCTGAAATTGACACAGGGTTTTAAGGATATTTTAGGTGATCACATCAAAATGTCATTGTAAGCCTCTAGATTTTGAACTTTTAAAAATTTGCCATAGCCTGTGAGGGGTTCACGACGCCCCCAGACTACATTCTTCTCTCCCTCAAATTTGTAGTTCATCAATACCTTTGGGGGTCCATCAAATGGGGGATAGGGAGAATGATGACCAGGTCAAAAGTGGGATGCATTTAATCAGCAAGCAATACATTTGGGTAAGTCAAACAGAGGGAAGAGCCCCCCAGAAGTAAATTTTGTGTCGGCACCTTATGTGAACGATCTCTTACTTTGGTATCAAAATCTGAGCTACTTGGATTAAATCGAAATGTAAAGTCTTATGGTAAAAGCAGTAGGTTTATGTCTGTATTACAATTAATACAAAACTATTACAGTTACATGTAATACAACACTATTACAATTAATATGAAACTTTGTGCAAATATCTCTTCAATTGTATTATAGATAGAGTTGTGCATTTAATGTGATTGTGCGATCGCATGTTTAACAAATTTTTTAATGCGCCACATTTTCAGCCTTTTTTCCGCATATGCAACTTCTGCATAAATATGTTCGACAATTTCATCCGCATATTCTGCTATTTTCTTAATAATATAGGCATAGATTTACAGGGGATTAGTGCCCGTTTGGATGATCTGGATGACCTTTTTTAAACCAAAAAACACTGAAATTTCTGCAAATATGTGAGGTGAAATAAGTGCCTAAATGGGTTATTCGGGCACATAAATTGCACATTTGCGCATATTTCCCGAAAAAATCACCGCATTAAATGCACAGCCCTAAATAGAGAATATAAGAAAGAAATTTTACATCCTGTAATCTCCATTGATATGAAGTAATCTGAGTACTATAATCAGTAGTTTAAGTCTAAAGTGCACATTACTAGTCACCTAATCTCGCTGCTTAAATATCATCAACTATGTCAACATATTAAGTGATCAGTTGATAACTGTATGATATAAGCACAATGTTTACGATTCACTTGTTGATTAGCTTCAATAAGTGGACAATCTCACAAGTCAAAAACCTCTAACACATAATAATCAATGTGACCCATACTAAAATTGTAAAAGCAATATACCGGTTGTTAAGCGTATTTCTATTAAATTTTACTAAAATGGGACAAACCAGTGCATCCATGTTTCCAATGTTTGCCCCCTTGACTTCAGACATGCTCACTGCACAAAAAAATTGCCTGAGGGGTTCTTGTGAGGGAAATCATAAAATTTCACAGTACCTCAAATCAGGTTTGACATGTCTGAATCGAGTAAAGCATTATGGCAAAATTACAATCAGCATATATGATGAAGCATGACAGTACATTAGATGAATAGAATAGCTGTTTAGTCCTGTATCTCAAACAGACCAGTTTAACCATAGAGACGAATGTTTTTATTTATTATTTTCAACCAAATTTCAACCAATTTTTATCAACCAAAAAGAAGGTTACATATAATGATATCAACAAGGTTTAAAGTGGTTCAGCAGAGTTTAACCCTGTGTGAGAACCACAATGTTTTGCCCATCCAATCTAGTATCCTATAGTACTAAGGTTTATTTTGAAATCATTTACACTAGTAGCCATTACTATGTTCTCGTCCAATTCGTTCCATCTGTCCACCACTCTCCTGCACTAAAAAATGGTGTTTGTATTTTAGCATTTCCTCGTAGTTAATCTCTGATATCCTCTGATCATCTTTGTTGCTCTGTGTTGTACTCTTTCTAAAGTATCTATGTCTTTCTTCAGGAATTTAGTCCATGCTTAAACACAGTACTCTAAATGTTGGTGTACCAATGTCTTGTGTTTTAAAAGAGTGCATAGAATCATAGATTATCATCATAAAATGGAAATGCAACAATGGAATGTAATCGCTAACAAATGCCTTTACTAAATCCATTCAAAGCTTTTTTCTACACAAATTTGCAAAAACAATCTCTTATAGAATGGCAAAAATATGTGAAAGATACAATATCTGCAGAGGATACAAAAAACTTTCACAAACATCGGCTTATAACAAACCTGACCTAACCATGAATAAACATTTACCCAATGAAATCAGTGCTTTAAAAAGTGATCACTTTAACCATAAGGATAATCAAAAGGTCAATCATTTACTATATATTATTACTTTTTATTATTCATGAACTTCTAAAGCACCAATTTTAATACTCAAATTTATCAATCGATGGTTTTTCAAACCCATACAGTAAAAGACCAGAGATCAGTCATAGTGAGAGTGGGGAAGCAGCAAGGCAGATTTTTAAAAAGAAGAGAAAGGGAATGTAAATGTAAACTTAAGTAAATTTCACAGCAGCAACATGCAAACTTAGTAATGGAACTTATGCACATCATCTAAAATTCAACGTCATCTGTAAGTTACAATATATTAGTAGTTTAAGAAAAGAAGACAGTATATGCCAACATTTATACAAATCCTCTTCCATTCGGGTGTAAAGGAAATGTCGTTGTAACCATAAAAATGGAACTTCAGTTGAAGCACTCAGTGCATTTCGCTCCTTTACTTGCCAGACTTTGGAGGTGGGAAGTCGTAATTTTTGGCTTTTAAGTTCAGAAAGTATAGTAGAATTGTGCTCTGCAGTACCACTTCACCGGCCCCTTTGGAGAAGAGAGACTCCGTGTCCGTTGTTTTCTGGTCCTTCTCGGCGGGCCGCAGCAGCGTTGGCCCGAAAACAGTGGCGAGATTCATGAGAGACATCTTATTCGATTCCTCATACTGTGCAACCCTTAAGCAGAGATCAAAATATACAAAGATCAATCAACAGTGAAGAACAGTCAGCTACTCTGTGCTTTTTCTACCAGAATGGTGCTCTGGAGTCATTTTCTTCAGAATTTTGTGCTTTATAGATTTAAACTAAGTTTGTAATTTTTATGCCTTTTCAAATTTTACCTGACTTTATACTGATGTACAATAATCAACATTTTATATATAATTTCTCAAAGTCTGCGTGTTTGTGTGTCTTTGCATAACCACGTTCTGATTGGACGACGCACTGCTATCATATTTTAGTCGTTGCTAGGCAACCAAAAGCAATAATGGGCGGAGGTTAAGATATCATTCTGCTTGGCAGGACATTGTTGATGTGGGTGCACGGTGGAGCAGTGGTTAGTGTACTGGCCAGCTAATCTTGAGGTTCCTGGTTCAAGTCCTGGAAGCAGCAGAAACATTTGGGAGTTTCATGCTCAACAATTAGGGCTGTTGATTAATCGCCGTTAACGCATGCGATTAACGCGAAAAATTTTAACGCGATTAAATTTTTTAACGCCGATTAATTATTTTAACGCAAGGTATCGATGATTCAATTTTTAAGCGCTGACTATTTATTTTAGCGCAGTTATCGCGCGTGTAAACGTAAAGAAATTGGTAAAATGGCGCTACATGAACACTTACGAAAGCATAGTCATGCTTAAAACATTATTAGTTCAGTGGCTTATTACAGGAAATTTCCGCTCCGGTCAGTTTGGCTATCTACAGAAAGACTTTACTCCATGTAGGTTCAACTCTCTGTCATCTTCAGTTTGAGATGCTAGAGTCTGATGGACATTTATTATTTGTATTCAAGGAGTTCTATAAAGGCTGTTGATAATGATATGGAACAACGAAAACAGCCTGGAGCTATACCTAGTTCCGAATACATTTTAAATTCTGGTCAACTATGACAGATTGAAATTCTGGTTTGCATAGTAAAGTCCTGGCAGCAGAAGAAACATTTGGGAGTTTCATGTTCAATAATTCTTCAACAATAGATCAAATCAAATCAAAATCAAATTTATTTCTCAACATTTGAAGAGTAGACAGCTTAACTATAGTATAAACCATGAATAACTGTATACCTGAACAGAAATATGTTGAATAATTTTTACATCAAATTTGTGCAAATAACAAAAATGTAATAATCTAGTAATAATAATTAATTAATGAGAATATAAGGTAGATCTAGGTCTTATAGAAAAAAAATATAATATATGTTTATATAGTCAATACTATAATTCGCAGTACACTTACTAGTACACTTACTAGTACACTTACTTAACAAGGTGACTGAGGAGGTATATTATGGTGGCATAGTTCCAAGAAGGAAGACCGACCAGCTGACCCACGAGGAATCGTTCTCTTGTATCCGGATCGGAAAGACCTGTAAAAAATATGAGATAATCAGTTTTTAAAAACACAGAAAAACTTCAAGCTTTGAAGAGTTCATTGCTATTAAATAACCACAAATACAGGTAGCAAGAAAGATGTTATTTGCCTCATTTCTGGATGAGCAGTTAGACCAACATCCTGTCTAACATAAAACCACTTGCCTTCCTACCCATAAAACCCAGTATCAACACAAAATGACTTTCAGATTACAGATGGAATTTTCCAGGACCTTTACACAAACTCACCGATGCCTTTCACAAATTCTGGATATCCAGAGTCCGTAAACAGCGCCTCGGGAAGTTCACGAAAGAAGAGCTTCAAGAGACCCGTTAAGATGTTGGTGTCTGTTTTGGCAAGATCAGACATAGCACTGCTGCTATCTGACAACGCAAAGACATTTACATGTACAAAAAATGAAATAAATAGACTTTACAACCAAAAGTTTAGAGGAAAAAATGGTTATAAAATCAACTTCTATGGTCATCATCAGACAAATCAACTGAAACCTGGAATCAGAAATAAATACTAAATCAGACAGCATAAGCATTATTACATAAGCATAATTATAGGCCTATTTATTTTAATAATTATTAATTTAATAATTATTTACTACTGAAGTGTTATAACATAACGTGACTACAGTGACGTGTGCCTATAATTATAATTAAAATAATTAGGCCTATAATTAAAATTATCTTATACAAAAGTAACAAGTAAGTGGACAATGAAGTTTAAAATTGGTAAAATCAAAAACTCAGAAAGATTATGGCAACAACAATACTGTAATAAATATCTTAGGATTTTCTAAAGCAGAAATAAATATTGCCAAATTGATACTAAATATCTGAAAGTATCTCAAAATACGTACACTTCTACTATGAACTCATGTGAAATAAGTGAAATCACTATAGAACAATCGATTTTTTATGCTCGTACTTTTGTTGAATACTTTCTTTATGCGTTGAGTTTCAGCGGAAAGGCCAGAAATGCGATAGATACCAACATCAGTTAAGCCTAATACAATGCAAAAAAATTCACAATATACAATACGTTGAATCAATGTAGTAGCTATTCGACTATATTAAATTGTCTAAATGTTCTGTCTTCTACATCTAGAATGAATTAATGAATATATTATTCTACCAGCTCAACTCAAAAGCAGAAGAAACAAATAAGTTTAAAATGCGCCATAATTCTCATCCAATACAGAGTTGCTGCCTGGCCAAAATATAAAGATTAATTAAGAAAAAATAAGTAAGTAAAATCTCAAGAATTTATATAGCGCTTTTAAGAGTATTACCGTAAAGCTCCTAGGCACTTAATCTACCACTACCTGGCTATGGTTGAGATGCAGTGGTCAGCCACGAGAGTCAGTATCATGCCCTCCGAGAGGGGGAAACAGGGGGCAAATGCACAGGGGTCTGGTGATCTGTAGGGGTGGGGGTGGGGTGTGGGGTTAGTTTAGGTTAGAGTTTTGGCTAAAGTTAGATTGCTTGCTGACGTTGACAAGCAAAAAAAGGTTGTCAACAGATTTTACACTGTCTAGGGGCCCCGTGGGTACTCTGCACAGGGGCCCGGAATGTCTCGTGGCGGCCATGGTCAGTACATTAATAAATACACTACAAACAATGTTAAATTATAAGACAATAAGCAATGCAATGAATCATGATCCTTGATATGGTCACTGATCTGTACACATAAGTGCAATGCTGATTTCCAAACATTGCTTGTCTTTTGCAATAAATTGCCGTACATAACGGATCTCTTTTTGAACTTCACTGAATAGCCCAAACACAGTTTGAGTATTAAAAATTAAGGGGCATGAAAATATACCAGAAAACTAAATATCTATGGTAAATAATGCTAAATATCTGTAATCATCAAAAAGTCTCGTAAAGTAACCTGGGGCGGAGGGGGGGTTGGGGGTGGGTGTGAGAAAAATGTAATTAATTAACCAACCTCGTCTTTCAATTTCTTCAATACATGCCGTAACAATTAACGGTACTAATCTCCCTTCTCTTCTACAAAGAAAATTACAGCACAACTTATAAAATCAAAACATAGTACATGTCAACATGTTCTACCCAGCATACACAGTGGCGGCTCCACCGGGGAGGCCAGGGGGGCCCGTGCCCCCTATTGAGTGCCTGGGCCCCCTAGTGCCCCCCCCCAGTTGGGACCCTATACTTAATGCTACATACATTAAACAACAAATGTTTGGCCCTCCATGATTAGAAGTTGCCACCCCAACGGCCCCCCCACTTGCCAAATCCTAGAACCGCCACTGAGCATACATTAATCAAACTTTACAATATAACATTGCAATGTTGAATCATCTCTTATTCTCAATAGATGACTGTCAAAATAGGTAACAATGAGTTAACAAATTACCACGAATGCAACAAACAAATGCAAACAACATTTTTTAGTGCTATAGTGTCTGATAGATCGAAGTGAATGGATGAGAAGATAATGTTGGCTGTTAGTGTAAATGCTTTTAAAATAAACCTAAGTACTATAGGATACTAAATAGGCCTTGCATAGCTATTAGACTGTAAATAAAACATTAAATATTGTAGCAGTTACACGGTAACTGAATGAGGCAATTATGTTTTATATACTACCAAGTTTTGTAATTGTATGTATAAAGACAAGAAGACAAAGGAGAATACTAGAGGATAGGTGGACAAAGAATGAGATTACACAGCAAGACCATAATGGGAATGAATGGACAGGTGTACGTAGTGATTCTTACACAGGGCAGATCCTACTGAACCACTCTGAAAACCTTATTATCATTATTATTATTATTATTATTATTATTATTATTATTATTATTATTATTATTATTATTATTATTTTCTTTTGAAATTTTCAACAATGAAAACAATTTTTCAATCTCTAACGGTAGAACTATTTTACAGAAAAGTACTTTCACACAGGCCTACTATAATTGTCTCTTAAACCACATTAAATTATTATTATTATTATTATTATTATTATTATTATTATTATTATTATTATTATTATTATCCTCCTAAACCACCTAAAATCACATTATTATTATTATTTATTATTATTATTATTATTTTATTATTATTATTATTATTATTATTATTATTATTATTATTATTATTATTATTATCATTATTATCATTATTATCATCATCATCATCATCATCATCAAGGTCTCATTACAGCAGTAGAAGCTAAATGATTAGCAAAAGGCCATACTTTGCAATGCGTTCCAGTCGCATACCAAATAAGTCTGATTTGACTGATGACGCCATTCGCTTCAAGTGCTCAGGAGGAGTGTATTTCAAAGTCACAGTTAGAAGCAACTGCAAAGCAAATACAAACTGAATTTAAATGATGGAACACTCTTTGAATCATAATGCCTCAACGAAATCATGAAAAGAATAGAGTTCTCAGACTACACTTAACGATAATAATGGTGCATTCCTATCGAGGGCAAATAAAACGGGGAAAAACTGACTTCACTTCTGGCTTTCTTCACACTTAAGTATCTTCACTTTGTAAATGACTTAATGTGCATCAACAACAATGCAATAACACTAATAATAATAATAATAATAATAATAATAATAATAATAATAATAATAACAATAATAATAATAATAATAATAATAATAATAATAATAATAACAATAATAATAATAATAATAACAATAATAATAATAATAACAATAATAATAATAATAATAATAACAATAATAATAATAATAATAATAATAATAATAACAATAATAATAATAATAATAATAATAATAATAATAATAATAATAATAATAGCCTGCAACTGCAGATTTATTTCACTAATCGCATAAAACAATTTATTTATTGAGTCTATTTGAAGCAATTGATGTCAAACTAGGATTTCATAAACTAAAAAGGTCACTTAAGTACAATGTACTTTTAAGAAGTTTCAGAAAATACATGACACTCACCTCATTGCCTAAGGAAATTGCTTTATTCTTAAAATCTTCTGTTATCCATTCCTTTTGTAGCTAAAACATCACAAGTCATTCATTAAAGATGATAAACAAAATTAAGCAGAAGATGAACAAGCCACACCATAATCACACTTTTAACAGCTGTCATAAAGCACTCAATCTACAGATCGATCGATCGATCGATCGTTTGATCAACTTCTATGGCAACACTATCATAATAGTCCTACAGTCTATATTCTATAGCCTCTGGTTGTCATTCTGTTGGCCTTCAAAATTGTCCTAAAATTTAAATAATCAAAACTCATACCATTAAGGCTCTTAAGTCTTAAAAAATGCTGAAATAACAAATTTATTACATTCAACCATGCTTTATTTTGCAGTTTTGTGTAAATATGACTTACAATTAAAGAGCCCATGCCCAACAAACTGTCTGTATGCTGTCCAATCTTGTAGCAGAGTATATGCATGCTCTGCGCTCCTTCTAAATCGATGTCAAAGTCCTACAAAAATGGCATTACACAATTCACATAAGCATTAACAATTTTAACCAAATTCTCATTCTGCACAGGGTCTCAGCTTATCAAAACTGATCAAAATAATCACCAACTAATTTTTCAGAGTTCAAAGCAGGGGTGGAGCATAGGGGCATGTCCCCCAACCCAACAATTTCATCTGCCCCCTTCTTGTTTCACTTATGACTCCATGTGCCATATCACTGTTTATTTCTTTAAGCGGGAAAGGCCACAGAATTTAACAACGTATTAATTTCTATGGGTACCACCAGAGTATATTTTGGAACTGGTGCACATATAGCGCTATATAAATTGTCATTTTAATAATAATAATAATAATAATAATAATAATAATAATAATAATAATAATAATTGCCATTATTGGTTTATCGCTGACCGATATTAATGGTTTTCCAGATCAGAGTAAGTTCACTACTCTGCTGCACCTACACTTTTAGCCATGCTGAACGTACCATAAACGTTTTAGGCTAGCCACAAAAGTTTGTAAATTTTACGGCTACGACAAAATTTTTTCGGCTTGGCGGCTTGGTTTATAATAATAATAATAATAGCTTGGCTTGGCGGCTTGGTTTAGGCGTCTAACCTCACTTCATCAGCCTACCGCTCCAATGCATACCCCACTCACTCTGCCATCTTCTGCCCCTAAAGAATATGGAATGCTTTACAAATTTGCATCTTATCCTTGCACCATCGTTCCAACTTTAGTATATGTACTGCCGTTTGAATCTGATCCGAATGGTCTTCACATTCTAATAATAATATAATCTAAGCACGTGATCCAAGAAAACAACCAAAATATGCACATGACAAAGTTTACATACACCAGAGAGTAAACATAATGGCAACTAAAGATGATAACAATAATCGGAAATCTCGACTCACCTCGTTCCAAACTAGCTCTCGGCCTTTTAAACGATTCGTTCTGGCTTTCATGAAGAAGTGTCCAAACGAATCGATTTCCACAGAACAAAACGCGTCTAAATGTCAAGCCATAAGGGCTCATCCATATAGTACGTATGCAAAAAAGGCATATCTTCAACCTCCCCCCATCCCTCCCCAGTTTTCACCCCGTACATATGCAAAAATCTCCTAAATCCAACCCCACCCCTCAGTGCATATGTACTATATGGATGGACCCTAAACAAATAAACTTTTTGTATATTATCCATGGCTTTGCTTCAAAGCATTAGGAATAAAGACCCTACTGAAACACTTTAAGCCTTATCATCATCATCATCATCATCATCATCATCATCATCATCATCATCATCATCATCATCATCATCATCATCATCATCATCATCATCATCATCATCATCATCATCATCATCATCATCAACATCATCATCATTATTGTTATTATTATTATTATTATTATTATTATTATTATTATTATTATTATTATTATTATTATTATTATTATTATTATTATTATTATCATCATTATCATAATTATCATCATCATCATTATCATTATCATTATTATTATTCATTATTTGTTATCATTCATTAAAACTGTCAAATAATAACTATAAACACGGTTTGATGGACAAATTGTGAAAACACATAAGACATGGCAGTTACAGTACGCACTGGCATCTTCTCTGAGACCCTGAAGCTGGTGTATTGTGATGTTCAGACTTCCGTTCAGTCGCTCGTCTTCGAGTGAAATACCTACGAATCGTACATTACAACATTCAAGTATATGCACGACATGTTTAATTTATAAGATATCTTTAAAACTATTCAAACATAAAGATTTCCATCGATTCTAAAAGTTTCAAACAATTGTTGACTTCAATGAATTTGCCTGAAGTAAACCAGGATTTTGGAATTATCAGGAACACAAGCAACTTCCTAGACATTATCTCTGGCCAATTGCACCTTCACTCCGTGACCTTTCAACCGATGACCTAAGGTCACCCTCGTGTCCCACGCGCCTACACTTCTTTCTTCCTGAATTGAGGAAGGTGCTACATAAATGCCTGACATCAGTCATTCCAATTGCTAGGGCGGGAAGTTAGCAGAGTGGTAACAGCACTGAACGACGGAGCAGAAGGCTGCGACTTTGAGGCCCGCAGGAGCCCCAAGGTCGACCCAACCTTCATTCACCAGATGGCGGTGGCAACTGAGTAGCGTGATTAATCTGAAGAGGTTTAGGGCTGAAGGCCTCGAAACAGAGATCAGCGCCACTCTAGGAGCCTTTTGAGAGCTCGGGAAGGACTTTGCTAGTTCAACTGCTGGGGCGCAATTGATAAACAGCAAACGTAGAGGCTCACATGGATAACTCCAGATCACATTTCTATTCCTCAGGTTAACAGTAATGCAATATGCAACCCTGAACATGTCTCAGGACAGAGAACCAGATGATGATGATGATGATGATGATGATGATGTTAATACCAGTGCATAGGGATTGTGCAAACCACAGTTGGGAGTGTTTCAAAGAGGTGCTACATAAATGCCTGACAGCATTTGCTACGAGAATTGCTGGCAAGGTAACTGTGCTACAGGTGAGATGCAATAAAAACATATCCGACCAACAGTAAACATAAGAACAAGAATAATAAACAACTTCTCACTTGCATTATTATCTAAAGCAGATCCCAGAAGTTTTGGAATCTAAACAGAAACAATATATTGAAATGAGTCTTACCCTGTTAATAAGCCATACGTAATCAATTATAAAAATATAATATATAAATAAGATAATAATGCAATATAATAGACTATTTATACAGCGCCTTTTCAGATTTAGAGTCACTCAGAAGTTCTCCTGCTGTGGTCAGCGCTGTAGAGATTCTGTTGACAGTAATAAATAAGATAATCCTGAAATTCAGCCGCAAATCGTGAACGCAATACAACAAAACTAACTTTAACGGCAACAGTTAATCAACAAGATAATTGTGTCGAATAATCAAAGACAGTTATTGATTCAGAATATAAGTGAAATTTGGTTCTGCAGATAACCTACTCTCTGTGAATTGATTAGGTTTGTCACGTCAGCGAGAGAAAGCCTTGCCGGTGTCTGATTTCCTATTAAATCAACAATAATAAATAATCATCTTTATTCGTGACAAGCACAGCATAAAAAAGTAGTACACAACCAGTAGTACACAACCAAGGAAAACACAAATCAACTGAACAAAACTAAATAATAAAAAAAATAATAAAATAAACCTAATAATAAACAAATACACTAATAAGCAGAGCAGGCATTAATTATCGTTTGCAGGTGTCTCAAGTTTTGATGTCAGTAACTCCAAAATACTTTCAAACCATGCTCTATGATTCAGATATAGCGATACAGAAGGATAACAAAAATACAGTCGTTTGATCAAACAAGCAAAAGAAATGCTATATAACTCTGATAATACCTCAGCACATAAGATGTGTCTCTGTTTCACAATTTCAGTTTGAAAAATACCAAACCTTTCCGCGCCAAACAATTGTTCTTTTTAGCAACAGTGCTGACACAAACCCTTGCCAAGAAGGCCAGAAATCGTTGACTTCCAATTGGTGCGCTCGTAGTCGGAAGCCATGAGAAGAACGAAGGTTTTCGGAATCGCTTGGTTCGTAAGTTTCAGCTGAAGATGAGGAGAGGCAAGCAAAAGCTTTGCTTCCTGGAATGTACCGTCAACACACGACAACATAACAGGTCAACGGATATCAAACTGACACAAAGAACCAGTCTTCGTTCTCTAAAAACTGATCAAGTATGAAAACAGAAAAGGCATTCAAAAAGATTAGTATAAGCTGCACAAACAGAACCTTCTTAGGAGCAGTTATGCCGATTATAATACTTCTGTGAAGTATTCTTGCCTGCTCTTCCCCTTCCATTCTTTTACTTTGTGACAATTTTCAAGATTTATTCCTCATAATCCCTTTTACTTTGTGACAATTTAATCAACTGATCGGTATAATAATAATAATAATAATAATAATAATAATAATAATAATAATAATAATAATAATAATCATGAACTGATTATGGTAATAATAATAATAATAAGTACTACTAGGACACCTTACAACTAAAAAACAAACAGTATATCCTAACAATAATAATAATAATAATAATAATAATAATAATAATAATAATAATAATAATAATAATAATAATAACAATAATAAGAGTAACAACAATGAAAATTATCAATTCCTTCATTCTTGATAGATGCATGCTTGTACTACGTCAGCAACAAATTTGATGTAGTACAACTATTCTAAGCACAGTGATAGCCGATGTTAATAGATAAAAAGTTTAACTAGAAAACTAGAAATCAACTGACCTGTTCAGCCAATTTCTTTCGAATATTCTCGAGAGGTTTGCTCTGTTTGTGGGTCAGAATCTGTACATGAAGATAAAAAAGGATCAAGATCTAAATACTCCAAATAACTAAGGATGCCAGTGATAAAGACAGCCACCAGTAAACACCCGACAAATGATTTTTCAATTTACCATCGTTCAATACGCTCCAGTCATGAGATCTCTATTATAGCCATTGTCAGTCAGTCAGCAAACCAGTCAGGCAGCCAGCCAATCAACTTCAATGGCACCGTTTAAAAATTCATATGGCATAGCGTAAGCCAAAGAATAAAATATTACTTGTCCATCGGCTGTCTTCATTCTCTGCATCTCCTCCTTCAGCTCCTTCTGTAACTTGACCAGTTCCTTTTTATGAATGCTGATTTCTTCTTGGTGGCGAATATCAGCCTGCTTCTCTTCTGCAGATTTCAACACAGCAAATGCAATCAAAAATAAACATTTCTAGCAGTGAACTCAACGACACGAATAATGTCCTAAAATGTTTTAAAACATAATTCTAACAAAAACTGAAGTGACTATAATAATAATAATAATAATAATAATAATAATAATAATAATAATAGTTATTATTATTATTATTATTATTATTATTATTATTATTATTAACGGTGTCTCTTAGACTTGTACATGCCTATTAGTGTTTATCTGTGCTACATTCAGATGATCAGCTAACTACTGTAATGTGATATTTGTATAGCGCCTCTTCTATTTCTACACTGTTCAATGTGGTCAACGCCTAACGCGGAATCTACGCTCAAGACAAAGAGAAAGAATAACCAGATAAACAAAAACTAAACACTATTACACAGTAACACCAGAAGGCTTACCCTGAGCAGAAAACTTGTCTTCCAGTTTCAAGTCACAAAGTGGAATGTACCACCTCACTTCGTACGTCAAACGCTGAGCTCTACAATCAATTGCATTTCTTGGAATACTGAATGTTTTTGAGGGGGGTCTGTTACAGCGGCTAGCCGACTTAGTCCAGAAAGCACTGCAGGATATCAGATTGGTCTTGGTTAGCTATTAGGCTGTAGATAAAGTGTTGTTGGTCGTTATAAAGTAACTGCATGAGGCATCTATGACATTGCACAGGGCAAAATATTGCTATTTGTAGATGCAAGAAGACAACGAAGGAGAATACAGAAACAGACCAACCAGATGACAAGAGGGCAGAGAATGAGAGAGTATACAGTGAGGACATAATGTGAATGAATACTTTAATCACTCTACACAGCACGGTATTTGAGAGTCAGACCAGAGAGAGAAGAAGAATTTCAAATATTTCATTACAGTATGCCAGATAAGTTATTTAAATAATAATAATAATAATAATAATAATAATAATAATAATAATAATAATAATAATAATAATAACAATGATTTTTCAAGTGACTTAGGAGGATAAGTTAGCAAGTGCAAAAGCTGCTATCAGTTGATGACAGAATGAAACTTCCCTTTGCTATGTATAGAGTGGACCAGAGGGGAGCGAGAAGTCAGTAAGGGGGACCAGGAATTCCCCCCTCCCTTCACCTTTAAATACCACACTGACTTAATGTAAAGCTTTAAAAAGAAAACAGCCAATTTCATAAGTCAGTGAACAGAAACCAACGCTGCCAGAATCAAAAGCCAATGATCAAAAGCCAATGATCAAAAGCCAAATGAAGCAGTAAACAGAATCTAGCATTTAATTAAAGAGAGTCAGAATCTCCACCTCACCTGGCACTCGAGATTTTCTGTTTGCAGCAGGCTAGAAGGTCGTTAAATAGGAAAACGTGTCTCAGTTTTCGCGTCTTGTCTGGTTTCTCAACAACAAGTGCATTCTTCACTAGATATCGAGCGTCTTCTACCTGAAAACATCAACATTCAAACAGAATAATTCAACAAATAATTAAAAAATATTGCCCTATAATGCGTTTTTGAGTAGATGGTCACATTCAAAAGAGCTCCAATCACTCATTCAATCTCCAATCACTCATTCAATCACTCGTGTAAGCTTCATCAAATCTAAAAAATCTTGAATTAACAAGTTTTATTGGTTTATTTTACAATGCATTGCAAACATTTCACTATAAAACTTGTCTAGACTTTTGTGCATTTTGACTTTACTACTCCAGTGCCAATGCACTAGGCATTATGGCAGTGGCATCATAAACGTTGATTGATTGATTGGTTGACTGATTGCAAAGAAACAAACATAAAATGAATACTGAAAGCTGATATTATTACGGTATGTTTTGAGTATTCGTGCCATATCCAATTCCTACCAAAAACTGACAAATACAGTCGCTACATCCATACAGCAATTTAGAGTGGCTTAGGAGGAGGCATTACTGCCTGTGTGAAAGCCACTATGGGTGCTAATGGAGCTTAAACCTTGCTACTTCAGCCAATCAACCCAGCACATAACCCACTCTGTCATCTTCCACCCCACCCTACCCTCTCCTCCCCATCACTCCCCCCCCCATCTACTGCCATGAAAAAGACTAACACTATTGTTGCTGGAACCGGAACAGATGTCGAGAAAGTTTTTGGCAGTTTTCAGCATACCCACGATCAACTCAAAGTCCTTATGTCCAGTCGGAGTACAGTTTTTCAGATCCTAAAAAAAAGAGGAACAACTCCTCCAATTTCTAATGTGTGTGTGTGTGTGTGTGTGCACGTTGAAAACAAGAAGCCAATAATAATTATAAAAGAAGAGATGTACTTACATCGCCATCATTTCATAACGCTGAATTATTTGTTACGAAAGTGGTCTGATTACATTATTAAAATTTAAAACAGAAGTTGTAGACTTCTGTTTCTGTGTTCACATACATCAAGTGTATTTTCCAAACTTGATTCATGTCTGTTTTATCCTAACATTTGTTCTACTGCAGTACATTATATACACGATCATTATTAATGGTCAACACAGAAGATTCATGCATATATATGCACACACATACAAGTACAAATATATAAAACATACATATTCAAATAAGTATAAGTAATAATAGATGTTAACAGACAAAGGAATAAAACATTAATTTTGCAACTGAACTTGTAAATGTGAGATTCTTAATTTTAAAAAAACACAAATATACGATCAACAATCCAAGTGCAGTTGCATGAAAACAATGAAAGGAGGTCTGACATGCAAAATTCCAACTGGGTTCTACTAAAGACAGAACCATAAACAGGAAAAAACCTTATTCAAGAGGTAACAATTAAAATGAAAGATATATAATATATAAATATATAGCAGAAATAATAAAAATAAATGAAAAATACATATATGACCATGCCCATTTGACGCGAATCAAACAAAACTCACATGCAAGATGAGAGCGTTGCACTGAAAGCGTTCAATTGGTTTGCGCAGCAGCTCTGGAGGTTAACAAAATTCAAAACCATGCACGGCACAACATGCAAAAACTGTACGAAAAATGCAGTACAAGATGTACTGCACAGTTGTGAACCGGGATACAAAATAACTGGGATACAAAATGGCTGAAATTTAGTAGAAAAACTATATATATGCATATAAAAATATATATGCATATATATAATTTTTCTAGTAAATTTCAGCCATTTTGTATCCTGGTTCTAACTAATGCATATATATATATATATATATATATATATATATATATATATATATATATATATACACACACACCAAATTACATAATCCGGCAGCTCAGAAATCTAATATTTCAGAAATCTGTGTCCATAGTTTGTGTACAAATTTCATACATTTTTTGCAGCATCAAATTATCTTCATGGCTTCATATCCGATACATCTGCATATGCTAGATATGTGCACACTTAAAAAGATGAGCATCAGACATATGTTTGATGAAGCACCTAAGAATAGGTTTCTCTGGTACTACTTTCAAAAGCTCTACCTTATATAAATTCACAAGAGTTGACTTACTTACTTACTTACTTATTTCAAATGAAAAATTAAAAAGAAGGCAGCCCTTTGAACAAAATTGGCAAAATGGTTTCAAGAAAAACAACTTAAATAAAAATCAAAACTTTTAAAAAACCACATGCTTAACAGACCTTCAAAGTTGGTTTCCATGTCGCGATATTTCATTGTCTAAAAAAGGACATTGTATGCCATAAACAATGAATCTGCATTGAAAGTAATTATGTCCTATGTTAAATGAGACATTATCGGGGCTTT